>JANHZU010004794.1:0-12831 GCA_032468055.1 Acrochordus granulatus
AATATCTTTCTGAAATCAATGCAGACTATAGACACAACATTCATACAATTAATAAAATGAATAATCTGTTCAAAAAATAAGAAGAATGAGTCTAGTAGATTTATTTTTATGATTTATTAATCTTGTTTTCAAATACTTCATAATAATGGTAAAATTAGAATTACCACTGTGAAATTATCATGATCTTCTTTTCCTTCAATGTCTAGTACATAGGCCTGCTTGTAGTTTAGTGGCATTTTATCCATATTCCAATATTTTTCTCAACAATGATTGAAAGTTCTGAGCTGGGCCAATTTATTTTCTAAACTATTCTTCTTTGCATAATGTTTTCATAGGAGGAAAGGACAGCCACATTTGAAACATGAATGTTTGTATCACTCCTTTCCATGTGGATAATTAAAAGAAGATAATAGTGAGTAGGATTCATTCATAGGATTCATTCATCATCAGTTCCAAAGTTCATGCGCTGGAGAAACATCATCTTAGTCAGAGCTGCATAATTATAATAACTTCTTTCTGCAGGTGAAAATATTGGTTAAGTTATACTATACATCTAAGAGTTCCAAAGAAGGATTTACAAAATGTTTTCCATATGATTCATTTTGAGCATAGTACAACTAACTGAAATTCATATGTGTCTGCTACAAGTATGGAACAAAGATGAAGATGTTTTGTTCCAAATATAGACCAAATGTTGGTTGTTGGTAGCAAAAGTATTTGGGAAGGAAGAATGGGAAAAAGACAAGGAAAAGAGGATGGGGGAAAGAAGAGGAAAGGTGCTGGAAAGATCAGGTGGACAGCCAGCTGGAATGCTGCACTGGGATCCTAATTCAGATTCAGATACTTTATTGGCCAAGCTTGATTAGACACACAAGGAATTTGACTCTGGTACATCAGCTCTCAGTATAGTTGCAGGACAACTGTTAACAAAATAATACCATAAACAAACAAAATTATGTATTCAACAGTAAAAATGTGCATCCAAAATGTGCAGTCAATAGAAAAGGAAATATAGGAAAGTAAAGAATTGGAACCACAATTTATTGATAAGTATGCATACACATTAGACAGGACTTCTGGATTAATTTAGGGGAAACAGGAGAAGCAGGATACAAAGGGAAGAGTCCTAGGAAGATTAGGAGAGGCAGGCTGGCAAGCTATGTTGTGTTGAAACAGCAGTGGCAGTAGCTATGGGAGAAGAGGATAAGGTACTGGGAAGATCAAGAGGAGGAGTGTTGGTGGGTTGGTGGGATATTCCATGCCAAGAGTTGCTGAGAAGATGGGACAACATTCATCAGACTTGTTCTTCTCCTCCTGTAAAATCAGTCCAGGATCCCTGAGGGATTTGTTCCAAGCAAACAAATTTCTACAGACTCATATCTGATCTGAAATCTCTTAATGAACTACTTTGATTTGGGTTCTAAACAAAATACTTTTTTGGTTTCATGCAGACTCATAGCTCCTGTTTAGCAAAGATTATAATAACTGTCTTCCAAGATAATGAAAAATTATTCCTTTCTTCTAATTATTCAGAATGCTCTCTGATTTTTCTGCTCTTGAAAATCATGGCCTTTCATTCAGATCCTTTTCACAAACTGATTATAAGGCCTTTGAGGGCTTTTCTCCCCTTTCTTTTCCAAGAACAGGAAATAAGACAATTTTAATCAATAAATGACTCCAGTTATATATTTATTTCTGATTATTTGGACATGTCAAAATGCATCTGGTACATTTTAAAGCATTTTATGAATAACTTTTACAAAACAGCAGGCAGCTGAATGAACGCATTAGAAATATCTGTCTGTCCTACTATTTGTCCTTTAGTACAATCCAGACATGTCTTATTCCAAGTTTAATATGGAAGCTTCAAAAGAGAAAAAAATCATTTTCCAAAAATTAAAACAAGATATAATTTGCCTATGAGAGACTCATATTAGAAAAAAAATATACAGAATATTGATCTATAAAACTTTGGGAGAGGAATTTATGGATGGATGGATGGATGGATGGATGGATGGATGGAAGGAAGGAAGGAAGGAAGGAAGGAAGGAAGGAAGGAAGGAAGGAAGGAAGGATATTGAGTTGTTTTGTTTATTAATCCCCAACTAGAACCTGAATCTGGACTGAATTGGTAACTATGGTAGATTTGTTGGAGTGAAAATTTGTTTGCATGGGACTAAGACAATAGTGTTGGGAATTTATGCCCAAAATGAGGACAAAGTAGTGTTCTAACAAAAGATTTATAGAGAGGCAAATAGCTTATTCTTAAGAAAATTGATGTTTGATGGGGGATTGGAATTGAGTGATTTCCCCCCACAACTAGACAGTACTTGTGAGAAAAATATTACAATTTCTCAGGATAAATTACTAAAAAAGTTTTTTGATCTGATGAATAACTTAGGGTAGATTGATATGTAGAGACAGGAAAACAACAGTTCAAAACTATGTGTTTTTTTAGAAAGACATAAATCCTTCTCAAGAATATGTATGATTTGGATTTCAAAGGACTTGGCAACTAAGGTTCCTAAAGTAGAGATATTACTAAAGACTTTATCAGGTCATAATCCTGTGAGTTTGCTTTATAAAAGAAAACCTATTTCTTTTAGATGGAAATTTAAAAGAATTTAAATTCTTTTTTAAATTTTTTGAAAAATTTAAAATTTTCTTTTTTAAATTCTTTTGAAAAAAAAGAATTTTTTGAAAAATTCTTACAAAATGAAGCAATAGTAAAGGATTGTGAAAAAAACTGAAATTTTTTTGAAATCAATTTAAATAAAAGCACTCATGTAAAAATGGTTTGAGATGCAAATAAAGCTTTTATTTGAGATTATTTGTTCCAATATAATATTAAACTTTTTAAAAAAGGCAAGAGAAAAGACAAAATATTTGGGTGAGATAAAAAGAAAAGAAGAAGAATTTGCAGTATTTGCACGTTGTCTTCTTTTTTTCTGTTTTTATATTATTTCTAGTTAGTTTTTATCTTTTATTCAAAATTCTTAATAAAAAAATTATACAAAGAAAAAGAATTATCTGTCTAACCCACTCTCTGTCCTTCAAGACAATCTAGACAGTCTATGCAAACACAAACTGCTACAGATACTGCTAATCAGAACCAAGTCACTCAAACCCTTTTGGTACTATAGTAAAATTATTGATTAAAAATCTTTTAACTGCAATAAAAATAGCAATCAGAAACTATGTATGTGGTAAAATGATCCCAGATTTCAGTGTCCTATATATTAGTTTCTCACTCAAAGCCAAAAGTATCCAGAATGTTTTTTTCTTCTTCACCCCAAAGGAATATGTTATGATACATTTTTTAAACAGTCACTGAGGCTGAAAGCACACACATTTTGCAATTGTTTAGTGCAATTTTCAAATAACAAACAAGGCTTCCAACATCTAATTAAGCACTACCCATTAGACCACAGATGGATAAGCTGTGCAGCTAACTAGGGGCAATAACTTATTCTTTCTTTGATTTTTGTACAAGGGAAAACACTAAGTGAAATAAGTCAGGTCCTTCACATGGGTTGGTCTAAGTTTTATTTTTTTCATCCAACTATTTTTTTAATGTGAATTTATCCTATTATATACCTTACATCACTGATTGTGTGGTTCTCAGCTTAAAATGTAGAAAAGCTATGTTACCAATTTTTGTTGGCTATCAATATTCTTACTATTAATCAGAAAGAGCTCTATCAGTTGCAAGAAAGACTGTGGGCTGCATAGAGATTGTTTCCTAGAGTAATTTGTGCAGGAAAGATTAACTCATATTACCACTTCAAATATACTAGGAAGATAGGTATGTTGGTAGGTGTGAAAGATGAAAACTAGCGCAGATGAAGAAGAAACATGAATTTCTTGAAATTCATGAAGAAACGTGTTATACCAATAATGAGCATCCAAAACTCTTAACAGATTTAGGATTAAACTTCTTTCACAAAAGTCAGAGGCTTCATAACACAGGCACTGTACTGTACCTTTAAGATACAGAACTGATATTTTGAGGAGCCAAAATAATATATTGCCAGAAGGTTCACTATATTTTGATTAAAGTATTTATTTTTATAGCCATCCAGCTCACCAGAAGTGATTGTTCTGTTGTTTTGATAATGTTGGATAAACTTTATTACTTTGCCCACCTTGAACTAAGAAAGCATAGCATTTTCATGGCTTTAAAATAGAATAAATAACATATTCCCACCCATATGACAACTTTTATAGCTGCCAATTCATAAATGAAATAAATGCCAATTCACATGCTTGTAAGCTTTAAAAAAAGTAAATTAAAGCAAAGGTGTTTTATTTCTGATAACAGTGATATCCAAAATCCAGTTAAAAAAATAGGCCCTTTAGTTAAGAACTTAATATTTGCCAAAGAACCTACACAGTACGTCATTTCAGGATATAACATTTTTTATCAAAGCAGTTCTAGAAAGTTACAGATGTAAATACTTAGATAATGTGTTTTTGGGAGACGGAAAGCTTCCAAAATTATGGAATAATACTTATATCCAATATTCTGCTAAGCTACGAAACTTACAATTATATTCACATTTATCTGAAAGTAGGTTTTATTAAAGGTAATATACTTTAGTTTTGGGTAAACTTACCTCAGATTATACTTCAAAACATTTTCCTTCTTATTTTCATTTCTCTCTAATTAGGTGGCCTAAAAGAACAAGCAAGGTGGTCACAATATATCTTCAGGTCTCTGAATTTCACTGAAGAGCTAATAATTATGATGGCTAACCGAAATTACAAAAGCTTAGATCCAACATTTCCTCCTACTATCGGGGATATTCTTTGAAGTCCTAGATAATAAACAATTATCAAGATTTCCCTGTTTTTCCCTGAAGCCCCCACTGCAGAATGGTGAGACCTCCCCAACATTTTGAATTTCAGGACAATAGGAGGAATCACAGATAATAGCCCCCCCACTATCCCCAACACCCAGGCACTTGCCAGCTCAAAAAGCTTTTGTAGGTAGTTGCCTTGTTTTTTATGATATAACAGAAATCGACTGGAGCAAACATAAACGAGTATGAAATCAGTGTTAGCAATAGGCTTTGGCTAGAATCTTTTATATCAATTTACTTTGATAAGACTGTAAAAGATTCCAATTAGAAGAGCATTTGGAGAATTTATAGATGCTTATATTCTATTGAATATGAACACAGATAATGAACACCATGGACATATCATTCATGAAATATTTATCACTCTTCTAATAGCAGAAAGGCTAGCTACTTTCCATTAAAAATGTTATTTGCAAGGGCATTTCTAAATATGTACAATCTTATACATTCACCATGAAATAAAAGAAAACAAACTTACAATAAATGCAAGGACTAAAATTGGACCAATCACTAACATGGCAGATGGAATGTAAATTATATAAAAATATATAGCTTTTTTTGTACAAAACATAATAATGTAGAACAATGTGGGCTGTATCCGATCTATAAGTAATTTGCTATTGCAAACCACACAAATCTGATGTTAGGGTTTAGAAAAAAATATCAGTAGAGAGGAAAGAGGATATAATTTAGATCCGAGATGAGTAATTATTGACCCCTAAATGGTGTGGAACTACAATTTCACCCAGCCTTAAGTAGCATGATCAGTGGAGGAAGATGTAGAGAATCAATTTTATTCAAACAAATAAGAGAAAGAAAAGACATTCAGGAATCATTGCTGTTTCCAAGAATAGCTGAAGATAAGCTGGAAGATCAACTCTGGCCACAAAGAGGACGAACTAGGGGAAGCTGAAAAAGCATTGCTATTTAATCCGAGAACAGCTGAGAAAAATGTTACCCAACCTCTTTCTAACCTAGAGCTAGAAAAATCTGAAACAACCTGACACTGAAAATAAAAGTGCCTGTTTGATGACAGTCAATAACATATTTTATGAGGCAACTCATAAGGGAAAAAAATAACTGTTAGACTTCCTGAAATTACTCAAATTAAAACAAGCTGGAACAGCACAGGGAAAACAGAATTACTGTTATAAATACATTTCAAAGACACGGGTGCATTACTAAAATTCAGTAGTCATAAATTGTTGTTCCTGACCTATATTATCTCAGCATTTGGGAAACTGAATGTCTATTCTGTTTATGATCCTGATTTACATCCTGGGTTCCATGGTATTTTCCTACGATTCCTGCATCTGATTTTCTGGCTTCTGATCCCTACTTATTTGCTAATTTTTCTTTATCCTTATGTTTCTTTATTCTTTTTTGAGGAGAATAGTGCAACATTAGAAAAAAACATATATTTCTTTCGATATAGTCTACATTTTTGATCTAACAGATCACACCCCAGTTATAGATGAAAACTTACTAGTGCTTGTCAACCTCTACCCTGTTTTTAAAGTTCAAAGTAGACCGTTAAGGGAAGAACATCAACAACATAGTCCAATGGTATGTGGTTTCATACCATTGGTTCAGTGAAATGAGGGAGATTAGTCCTGTATAGGTACTACAAGTTCCTGAACAGATTTTGAGAGCATGCAGTTAGTGCCAGATGAAGCAAAGCAAGGAAAAGCTCTGCTGCACAGCTAGTTTATTCTTCACGTTATATTGGATTACATCCTAAGTGGCTTGTGAATCATGTTTGGCTTGAAGACTTCATATATTGTGTATATTCAACTGGACATAAGATTTCAACATCATACATAAGACTGTTAACTGCAGCAAAATATGAAGATTGATTGGGAGCATGGTTACCTTTTCAAAAAAGTGGCAGTACAGTTGAGGTTTTGCATCTTATACAATGCTTAGGAAAAATTGGGAAGTAAAATCATGGCTGATATGAAACCATGGTTATTAGATGATTTCCCTTTCTAATGAAACAGAGGATATGAATATATTTGTTTAGAGTTAATTAGAATAAGGTTGTAAAATGAAAGTCAATACTGTTAAATATAGTCCTGAAAGCCTTTGTGAACATCTGTTCTGTGTAAATCTAAAGCACTGAGTTGTATATTGACACTAAGATAGGTGGCTTTATTTATGTCAACACAGTTATTCCTGTGTTATAAGAAATTGTTTCAGACATTAAGGGAGAATGTATTCTACTTGAAAAGGCTATGTCCTATTCATAGTATTTACAATCTCTAATATGAATGATGCAGTTTTAAAAGGTGACATGTTGATGACTTCCAAAATTTTTGTTACGCGCTTGATAACAAATCACTTATGTTAAATGCTGACACTGATACTTGGGTCTATTTCAGAAATCGGAATGCCAGAAGAAATGTATGACTATCCTTTGCCTAAGACAACAACATGTTTTCCAACAGTGATTAGGGATAGCAAAAGAAAACACAGATCTAAGTATTCCTGGTTACCCTGCAGAATAGCCAATTAGTTTTCCTCACTTATTTGCTGAAAACATCATTACAAAAGCTCTTTGTGTTCATTTACTGTGTTCTTTCAATACTTAGAACTCAGCAGGGTAACTTAAGAGAGATGACCTATAAAAATAACTGAGGATTGCTTGTGTACATGTGACTTTCTAATGAAAAAGATATATTTGTTCTGAAAAATAATATTTCTATTTGATATATTATGAGAAGAAGCATTTTGTCCAATGTCATTCTGAAGATCAGGGACTAGAAATATTTCAGGACAATGTATAGAACATTAAACTATGAATTCTTTTAAAATCATAGTGAAGTATTTATGCTTGTGGATCATATTTATTGTTTTCGGAAGAGACAAGGACTGCAGTAGATCGGGAGGTGAAATTGGATGCTATATCATACACACGGACAAGACCAAAGTTCTCAGGGGTTTTTGATCCCCATTTTTTCCCTTTAATTAAAAAACAACAACACTGCGACAGGCCTATATTGGACTTTTTTTTTTCCAAGTGCTTCACACAAGAAAATGACAGGAAAACATTGTATCACTCGATAGCACCAACAGTATTGCTGACTTTGGCTTCACAATCAGGGCTGTGAGTATCATAAAAAGAGGCTTAGGGTCTAACAACCAATTCTTGGGCCACAAGATGCCTATTGTTAACATAAGATATGCCAAGATTTTAATTCACAAAGTAATAAAAAGGACAAATACATCAATCAAAATGCCTGAACTAATCCTATTAGGAGACAGGTTATGAAATTCTTTGTTGGCATATGATACACTAATGAGCTCTCTTTGAAATAATCCTATCTCCAAAACAGGGAGAAAATTACATTTTGCAGCAGGATTATTATGTGATTCAAATATCTCTACTTCATTATTAACTGCTTATTTTTTCCCCCAAATTTAGTAATAGATTGTCAGATGAAGAGTGAGTGGGAGGGAAAGAGCTCCAGAATTAGACCTCTTAACAGAGTGAGGCTAATATATTTTTTAAAAAAAAATCAATGCATTCAAGGTATTGGGATAAAGTTAATTATGCTTTAAAACAAAATTCTACAAATTCTTATTGTCATTAGTCTCACACAGATCCTTTAGTTTTGAAAAGAGGGGAAAAGTATATTGGCAGAGATAAATCATGATTGTGATAAAAAATACAGTCATCAGCACAAAACCCTTTCTTAGGGATCTCACGCTTAAAACATCCCAGCCTTTAATATTGTTATGAGAAAGTGTACTATGGAATTTATCTTACAAAATGGCCATTTCATATCATGCAGCCATTCTCTATAATGTAAACATCTGAATTTAGTAGGCAGATAGTTCATCTGTTGAAGAAATAAATCCTGCTAGCAATGGTCATTCTATGTTGTTGAAATATAAAGTCTACACAGAAACGTATCTTTCCCCCAGGAACTAAGGGATGATGACATGTAGGTTATGCCGCTGTATCCTTACAAGAATCCAAGTAACAGGTTAAAGATTGGCCAAAATCCATGTAATGGATCACAAACTTTAATTCAGATTTTGGCAGCAAAGTTTTATTCCAAACTTATGGCAAAAAGATTATGAAACTGATTTCTATTTCACTGAATCCTCTAAATATGTCCAGAGCTCTGTACTTTTCAGACAAAGGGTAATGACATCATACAACGAGATGGTGTGCTCTTGTAGGATGATTTTGTTTTATAAAACAGATTGTTGCTCAGCTGTCCAGCTTGTCTCCTCGCTTGGTTGTTTGCTTTTTCGCAGAAACAACTGCCTTCTCCAAGTCCCCTGGACAGGAATTTGAATCTGAGTGTTTGGGGGACAAATTCACTATTATTCTATCATCCATAAGAGAATAATATTTACACATGACAATGGGAGCTGGAGCACCTAATCCGGAGGCTGGAAATGCCAATTTGCTTCAGAAATCTCCCTTGGTGATTATTTGGCTTAATACCTACCTCATTTCTATATGTTTAGAATGAAAAAAAGTTTGATTAAAAGGTGGGTAACTGGAATGCTCCAAATCAAAGTCAAATGGCCTTCAAGTAGGCACACAAGTTTCTTACAAAATAAAATGATGATCACAGGAAGAACAAACTTAAGCAAGATCCATAGGAAAGATTACAAAAAGTGCAGATAACATTACCTTTAATTGGTGCTTTGTGACCAGACACATCCCACATAGTTGCCATTTTGAGAGTAAGCCTTCATGGGAGCCATTTTGCCCACACGTTCTCAAAATACAGCGTCTACTATAAAAAGAATGGTGATCTGATTTATAAGAAGCAAACTGTCAAAACAAAACATCCAGAAGTGAACATAAACAATGTTACAAAAGATGCTTCCAACATGCCCTATCAGGCTTTCTGGCACAATACTACAACCCCAAATGACTATTTTCAATATAATTTTTCTTAAAAAAATTGCAATATTAAAAACCAATGCAAACTAAATTAAAGAAAGAGAAGAGATTAGGAAGAAAATAATAAAAAAGTATAGAAAAAAAGGGAAAGGAAAGAATTATATAAAGAAGTGACTTCCAACCTTCAGCCCAAGTATAAAAAGACTTAATAACTTTTCACCCCATAAGGTTACAAACTAATACATCTGCATCCCATACCCCATTCCTTACATATAAGCAAATCCATAAAACAGCTACTTTTCAATCCTGGTGTCAATAAAAGTCCATTAAGGATTGCCAAAATTTTGCAAGCAAAGTCTTATTTTAAGCTTGATCAAATAACCAACATTATATTCCTTACTTCTAACAGTCTTAATCTACAATTAGATGCCATAGGATTTGATTACTCTTCAATTTTTCTTTATTTCATTGCACAGATTTCTTCAGGTTTTAGAAACCCTCTTTTACACACCCAATAAAAACATACCCTTGTTTTATCATTTGTATTTCCTTTTAATTTTTAAAGCTTCAGCCAATTTATTTTTTCCTCTTCCAAATCATTCTCTTGGCTTGTCATTTGTAGTTGCCCTTTTAGTACTTTCTGTGTCTTGTCAAATACAGTTTGTTCCACATCTGTCATTCCTTCATTAACATCTTTTAGACAAAGTCTATCCATAGAAACAGACATCATTACTCACTGTATTAATATTTTAGTTACTAATTTCTGACTCCATTCTTCAAAGACCTCATTTAAAATTTCCAATGCAATAATGTTTAGTTTCCAATGTTTAGTGTCATTTTGAAAGTCCCAGTATGAACTGACATCAAAAACAGATTATTTTTTCTTTTGCTTAGAATCATTAATTCCCTCTTTTTCAAGTTTATAAAATCATCACTCATCTTTTTAAGACTTACAATAGCCAGGATAGACAAGTCTGTTTTCCCCAATAAACTTTTATTTTTATATAATTAATTCCAAAATCTTATAGTAAAAGTCAGCATTCCAAATTTATCTGGACCCTTATGTTTATAGCTTTCTTAGATCAAAATCTTATTTAGCTTTTTGCTGTTTATTCTTTAACTTCTTTAAATTATATTTTTTCTTTTTTTCAAAGTTGAAGATAAACTCACCCGATGAAGACTTTCCAAATTTGTCATTCTAATAGCTTTAAGATGGCTAATAGGCAATTTCCAAAAGTGATTAGAAAGTAAGGTTTGCAAACTTAGTGTCTTTTAAAAGTCTCCTCTGCAGCTGTGAGCAAGATGGCTGATCCCACTGTCTCTTGGCACTCAAACTTATGGAAAATTGCTATCCTGCAGTCTCTTTATGAGGAGCAGCTGTCCAGAGAACATCTGGGCAATGTCTTACCCTCTCCTTATCCAGACAGTCTTCAAGGAACCCGTCTATTCACTGATTCCTCGGTCTTTGATGCAGTTGATGGCTTTGTTTTCATGGAAAGATCTTCAGTTCACTATTCTAGAAGTACCAAAAATTGCTATTTCTGAATCACAGTTCACAATCTCTTGACTGAAATTTCTTGAGAAGAAAGGGATGGTATAACAGGCATTCTGACAACTGAATTATTTTCCTTTTACAACCAACGTATCCCTGAAATATTTTAGGGCAGAGGCTTATTTAGTCTCTCTCTGGTTGCCTCCTTGTGAATTTCGCTGATAAGGGAGGGGCTTGCAGCTGATTGTTTGCACAATGTTTTTTTTTTATCAGTCCGGGAACCAACCATTACAGCAACTGTTTCTCCTACCCCACATATTGTTACTTGGAATCCTTCTCCAGTCTGGTGCAATCTCTTAATATGTTGTACATTAGACACCCTGATCAATCTTGCAGCTGAAATCCCTCTATCCAGAGAGCCTTAAATGGGAAGAGACTGTTTTGTGTCATGAGATCTCTGACCACTTCAGCAATTTCACTGGTGTCAAACTTTACTTCCACAAAGAATTACATAATCAGACACTCGCTTATCAGCTACGAATGAGTTAGTCAAGATCGATTTTCCTTAGGCTACATATCAAACAGTGTGCTATTCCTGTTCAATAAATCCAGAGAACAGTGTGCTGAGATCACAAATCTCCGCGAGCGAACATGCTCTGGCGTACCATTCTCACCGGAGGAGGCAGATCTATCTAGCTGTAGGAAAGAAACCTGGAAGGAGAGATGACCTTAATGGTTGCCCATGTTCTGATTTAAAGAAGATGATTTACTTTCGCCACAGTGCTTGGCTTCGAGCCCTTTCCTAGCTTGTCCTCACATTTTGCTCATCCAGAGATGACCCCTTTCTTCAGGAGTGACACAGCTTAGTTGAAAATGGCACTGCCTGTCATTTCCCACCACTTTGCAGGCAGCAGGGACTCAACTGGTTACAGCAGGATGTGATACACCAACTGCATCCGTGCCTGCCTTTTTATCTGCGCTGCTCTCCTATAATTACTGCCTTTCCCCTTTTTGCTGCAATTATCTCTTCTCCCCCATCCCTTAATGATCAGCTGTGGAATTAAGCCGATTTTTCTCACTCTTCCCTCGTTGCCATGGCAACTGGCCCGCACCTGCCACTAGACGAACAGTGGCACTTTTGGATGGGGAAAAAATAACCACAACTGGGAACAGTTTCTGGTTTCTTCCTACACAGAGTAAAGTTGCACAGCAAGTGGGGGAGAGGGGAAGAGCCTCAGAAGGAGAAGAGACGGGATGCGGCCTGAAGGTGCGCAGAGGAACCTTATGCAGCACTCGGAGGAACGGAAATTCTCCTCATAAATTCTTCCTCCACGGACGGTCACGCAATGTCCAAGGAGCGCGCCCTGAAACTCACACGACTGCACGGAAACGAGTTCTGAAAGAGGAACACAAAAAGAGCCTGATCGCATCAAATCATCGCGCCGCCACAACGGGGCAACTTTTCTGTTTCAAAATGCTTATATCTCACTTCTCTTCCACATAATTTCAGCCCAAAATGGAAGAACATCAAACCAGAGGACCACAATGGTAGTGCTTTATGAGAATTATTTGAATCATCACTTGATAAAAGCAGCAACAGAACCGTCCCC
>JANHZU010004795.1:0-11308 GCA_032468055.1 Acrochordus granulatus
TTTTCTGTGTTTCATTTCTCTGCTTGTACAATAGCTTTCATGCCTAAATAATCATCTGATGCTCAAAGGTGGGAGCAAAGATCCCAGGTAGTTACTACAGGTAATCGCTACAATTATGAACTCCAGCAATCGTCCAACTGCTACAAATCCATTTTAGGAACAGAAGAGCAGATATATCAGTTTTTTATCAAAAGAAAGAACATTACTATCTCAAGAAGATAAGTATTAAAAAAACAAATGGCATAAAGTTTGTATCTTTAACCAGCCATATCACAGCTTTGCCAAAATCCTGTGTTGACATTTTCCTCTCAAACTACTGGCTGATTTCAGCTTCTAAATTAAAGGAAAGGGATGAAAGAAAATTTTTAATGCAATATTTCTCAAGCTTAGCAACCTTTAAGATGTGTGGACTTCAGCTCCAAGAATTCCCCACACCTTAAAGTTGCCAATGTTGAGAAACACTGAATGAAACAACACACCTTTGGCCCAACACCTATTAAACAGAAACTGTTTTGTAGCTTTAGTTTAAACAACCTTCACAAAATCTTCTCCTATTACAGGTTAAAAAGTCTATTTCAATTCTAGGAATAAATAGTCTCATTCATTTCTGAGACGGTGACTTACCTGCATCAAGGCCTGCCTCTCTGCCTTTGGAAGATTCTTGGCTTGGAACTCTGCTTCTTCCCATTCCTTCTTTACCTAAAGAGTTTGGAAAGGTCAGAAACCTGATTCATGTAAGCCTTCTTACAACGTAGTGCAGCAGCAACTCCATTTTGGTATTCAAATACCCTTTTCCATACAATTTCCAAAACTGGTCAGATAGATAAATGTTTCCAATTTAAGCTTGAAAACCAGCTGAGGAAGTTTGTGGCTTAAAGAACAAAACAAGTCTCACCCTGCTAAACAAACAAAAAAGCTTTGTTAAGAACTTGGCTAAACTGAAAACCTATGAATGAAATGAATGATAAGAAGGCAGCAGTGTTCCGGTGAGACTCACCCGATCCATGCGGTTACGATGCCGAATCTCCAGCTGCTCTTTTGCCTTCTGAAAACGGGCATGTTCGTTGTCATCAGGTGGTGTTTCAAAGTAGACATTGACCTCATCAGTTGGCAGAGGAGTTGGGGGAACTAGGAAGATGGGAAAAGTGAGGGGCTCATTAGGTCACTCGTTCTGGTTTAAGTGCTTGCTTCTGGTTGAGGCTGGTGGACAGGGCAAGGAAAATACGGATTCCTGTTAAGTTGAGAAGACTGTTCTAACCTTCCCCTTTGGAACTCTCTTTTAGCTTCAGCCCATTACTAGTCTTCTGAAGCACTTTAACCTGCAAACCAAAGCACCGCCTGGGGTGTCGGCAGCTCTTTTCCACTCTCCAGCAGTAGTCAATCATGAAGAATAAGGACTGCTGAGAATGCAACTCCTGATGGCCACCGCTGCAATCTGCAAGGCATGGGCTAACCAATAAAATGACCCCCCATCCCCATGCAAAAGGAAATGAAATAGCTGGATTTGTCTGATAGTCCAGTCCTCAAGAAATTTTGTATTTCAGGCTTCACTTGTTCCCTAAGAGTCATCAGGGGATGGCCTAACTCAACACACACATACACTGTTGCAGCAAGGCAAAAGAAGGCACAGCAAGAGAGATTTTTATTGCAACTGGCCAATCCATGTCATCCTTCAGGGAAAGATTCGCGCAATTTGCTTACCCCTTTGCCGGTTATAATAAGTGTGTGCATGGTGTGGAGGCATGATGCTCAATCACCCTGAAATTCAGAGCAATTAGCATTAAGAACCACAAAGAACCTCTTCAGATTCCAGCTCTCTCGTCTGCCATACAAACCTATTTCAGCGCCAAGATCAAAGGTGCTGCCTGCTGCATTTATGCCATTTGAATGCAGAGACTAGGACTGGGATATTTTTCCTAAAACAATAGTCCCCAAGCTCTCATTCCAGGATCTAGCTTTCCTTGTTTCTTTTCAGTAGCAGAAAAACAACCTTTTTACTAACTTGGTTTTTCCCCTCTTCCCCTTCTAAAATATAGATGTTTATTTAAATATAATTCAAATATTTTTGTGTAGCTGCCTTGCAGACGTGTAGCAAAAACTATGGGCTACTCATGTTTTAGAAAAATGGAAATCATGATTATTGATATAATGGATGAGAATTTAAAGTAAAAAGAGATTCAGAACAAATCCAAATGCCACTGATTAATCTGCATTTTTTTTAGGTCAACAAATTTCATTCAAACTGATTTGCTTTCAGGCAGAGAAAACATTTGAGCACTGTAATGTTTTACATTACAGGAATGCACAGAGAGGCTTTTGGACTATGCTCTGGATCAAGGCCAAATGGTAATCTTGACCTGATACCTGAACCCACAATACTTTTACTCCAATATGAAAAAAGAGTTAAGATGATATACCCTGCCCATAGACAGTAGTGTTATTTCTCCGTTATCAGGAACACAAACTAAATTTGTTGTATGTGATTCATTGTGTCAGGAGCAAGCTTTGATGCAAAGGCACAAAATTCTGCCCCCAAATCCCTATTTCTTTTCCTCAAAGTTTCTGCCACAATTTTATAATTTCATCACTGCTATCAGTTCAACCCAATCAAAAGCATTTGCACAGAATTCATTTTATACACAGGATTATGGCTATATAGACAGAGTGCCAAGCCATAAAAAGCACACCACAGGGAGAGAGGGAGGGAGGGAAGGAAGGAAGGAGCTTTGAAATAGCCAAAATGGAAGTGCTGGAAATCAACAAAGGGCTTCTGAAGTCAATGACTTGAGGAAGCTTTCAAAGATTGATTGCTATGAATTAGTTTGTTTCCACTAAACTGCTATTTATATCTTACATATTTAATGTACTGTTTTGCCTTGATTTTGTTGCTGATGATCAATATAAGCCACTTAGAACCCTTAAGATAAAGCAGTATATAAATCTTACAAATAATGATAACAATAAGTAATAGTAAGCTAACTTTTGGTAGGAAGTCTTATTTTAAGAGTCAGTAAAAATGGTGGGAAACCTCAAATAATCACAGAGAATTATCAGGTTGCGGACAACATGTAAGATGTCAGAAATATGAAGTCGAACCTTGTGTTTGTCAAAAGAGCATTAGGCTTAAAAGTTACTCTAGAGGCTAAAACCTGAAGAAACCGGTTGAAGATGCACGAATCTCATGAAGAGGCATCAAGAAAAGGGGCTAAAGGGTGACAGCAGTTTAGCCCTCTCAGTCTAAACCCCAACCCTCTCCCGTGGAATCCAGAAGAGAATTTGCCAAGCAAGTGCACAGACGGAGAGGAGACAAGGATGTGAGAAAAAAGCCAGACTTCTCTGGCTGCAGAAGCAGAAGCTGAGCCTAAAGTCTAAAGCAGCACAAAGACAAAGGAGGAGCTACTGTGGAACAGAACACCAGGATCTATAGGACAAAGCTACACACACTCTTCCTTTGACCTAGTCAAGGAGGAGAAGACAGACAGGACAACAGCTTGCTTCAAGAGGATCAGTGGGAGGCCAAACTTACTCATCTTTTTACACACAGCCATACAATATTCCTCTGACTCAAAATTGTTTCGGTTGCCTCCGCAGCCTCCATATATAAAGCGAATGCACTTTTTCTTGTACATGTCGAAGTACCAACGAGGCATCACAGCCCGGCAAGGACCTGTCATCGCCTCCTGGGAGCAGACAGCTGTGTGGAGATGGTTAAAGCATCAGCTGGTGGCAAGCACAGCCTTGCTAAGCTAGTTCAACATCAACGATGGCTTTAGGTCAACCCTAATGGATAATCACCTGGAGCTCTGCAGATCTCTTCTTGATGGGCTTTCACTTCTCAGGCTATTGCTGGGGCCAAATTAGCCCCAGTAAGCTCTAGCTCCCATTCAATCTGACCTGCTTTACTTCTTAAAAAGTTAGAAGAGTAGATAATGGAGCAACACTGAAGCAAGACTGCTTCATGTGCAATCACACAGTAACTTTCAACATAACTATACAGTTCTGACACAAAATATTTTTATGCAGAAGATACAGATTATTTCTGGTTTATTCTCAGCTAAGGGAGAGTTGGTGACCACTTCAATCACTTAACTTTCTGAAACCCAGATTTTCATTTCCAAAACCCTCTAAATATTTACCACTCCTATCAGCCAACAATTGTTTCTTTTCAAAAACATGCAGTTTTTGGACCAGAATGTAATGATACCAGGAAACCACAAGTATTATTTTAAGCATTGAAAGCAGTCACTGTATGTTAACTCAATTGCATTCAAAGGGTTTTAGGAAACATTAATTAAAACTACTTAAGTCAGCAAACACAGCTTTTTCAGGTTAAAATCTAGTCAGCTGAACTGAAGAATGTTGCAGTAGTACAATTTGAAATTCTGAAGGAACAAAGAATAACCTGTTGAGAGAATTCTATACATCTCAACAAATACATCCTAACTGGCCCCACAAATATCTAACTTCAGCTTCATTTCAAAGCTGAAATTACCTGCAGGTTTAGAAAATTTATAAACACAACGAAAAGAGCTTTATCTACTTTATAAAAGAACAGCTAACCTGTAAGTTGCAGTTTAGCATGACTTTGTTCTTTGTAGACATGTTATTGAATAAAAGCTGCATGCTTTTGTTGAAAAGCAGCAGCACTCACTCTATTAAGTGTACTTCTGTTAGAAGCACAACAGGCTAGATTAATTTTAAAACTGAAAGGAATGTTATCAATTATCAGACTTATTTGCTTCCTAGTGTTTCTTTTACAGACAAAATCTGAATAGCTTCTCACTCCGATAACAGCTATTCACCCAAACCAATCTGTAACATTTCTGCAAAAGTAGGGCTGCACAAATATATTTCTATACTGCCCTAGGGAAGAGTGCTTATCCTGAACTGATAATGAATACTTTTGGGAGCTGGCACTCTAAGTCACCTGCCTTCAAATTGGGAAAGAGTTCCTTCAGGAAATTGCATGCAAGATTTTTATCTCCTGACCTATTTGAAAATTAAACATTCCAAAAGGGAAAACTGGAAAGGCAACACATGGATCAACATATGCAAAAGACAGAAGCAGATTAAAGCTGCAATGGAGCTGTCTACCTTTCACATCATTCATGATTTCCTTCTCAGAGAAAGTTCTTTCTTTGCTTGGTTCAGATGGAGGCTCTTCATTGTAGTCTTTATAGCTATCATAATAATAATCCTGGTCTACTACCACTTCTTCATTTTCTTCTGGTTCCTCCTCATCCTCCTCATTCATGTCCATGACTCCTATTGTGAAATCATCTGTATCGGCTTCAGTAGGCACTTCACTAGGAGGGGAAGAAGGAAAACCAAACATGAAAAAACAATTTTTCTCCCAAAAGTTTAAATGCACTGGGAAACAAGTTTGGAGATCTTGACTAAAAATCAAACACTGGTTTGATAACCTCTATATTAGTCATTAGATTCGGTGACTCTTTAAACCATCACACCAAAATTGACTTTTATGATATGAAATTCCATGGATGTATAGTAGCTAACAATTAAGTAGCATATTTCAGTCTTTAACATGCTCACAAGAAATAACAGATGAATCCAGAAAACAACAAAGAGGGAACAGATTCTAAGAACCGCCTGTTTTTCCCATAAAATGCACTGGACTGAATGCAGTATTTCCTGAACAGTATCTCTGAAACAAGCAGCATATCGTGCTACATCTAGCTCCTGATTTAGGAGACAACAGTGCATACAAACTATTCTTTAAAAATTCCAGCTATCTCATTCTAGGAAAAAAATGGCAAATGAACTGTGCCATTTTTACTTAAACCAACCCCTCTTTTCTGCTTCATCCAGCATGGAAAGCAATGCTGATAAACACATATTTTCTACCCAGTCCATTGCTACCTTTTGTTAACATCCTCTTCCTCCTCCTCCTCGTCCTCTTCATCCTCTTCCTCCTCCTCTTTTGAGAGAGCTTCATCTACAATTTTGGTCTGAGGACAACACACATACTCTGTGCCGTGGAACTGGTCTACACCACAAGGCAACAACATCCCATAACTGTGCAGAATCATGCCCTCAGTTAAACAGGCCTATAGGAAGTAACAAAACCAAGAATTAGAATAATTCCCCCATGCTACTTTTGCATGTGAATTGCTGAGTTCAGCCAATTATCCGATGCTATACAGATAGAAGGATCTGACTAAAAAATGGAAATAGGCTAAGGCAGGCGTGTTCAACCTTGGCAACTTCTTAAAGATGTGTGGACTTCAACTTCCAGTGTGGACTTCCTCACCCACTGGTTGAGGAATTCTGGGAGTTGAAGTCCACACATCTTAAAGTTGCCAAAGTTGGACACCCTTGGGTTAAGGGATGCACAGGGAACAGAATGTAAATCCAAGGGCTGAGACAGACCGACACCAAAATTGTGTATGTCTACAGGTAGTCCTTGAGTTATGACTGTAATGCAGGCAGGCAGGGCTGGTTTTCAGCAAAACTGTTGTAAAATGCAGTCATGTGACCACAGAATGCTGCAAACAGCCATTAACATAGCCATTTCACCAAGCACTCAAAATTGGGTCACATGAGTGTAGAGGGAGCCAAACTGTCAGAATCGGGTCATAAGTCCCCTTTTTTGGATCTGCCATAACTTCAAAGGGCTGCTAAGCAAATGATCATAAATTGAAGACTACCTGTGTTCACTGTTCATAGTGTTATATTTGCCAGCTAAGCTTGCAGGTTAATTACTTCAACAGACTTATATTAATCTTTTGAAGTTACCATAAAACATACATGTAAAAGAAGGGAAAGAATTGTGTCATTTAGAAGAGAGCTTATACTTAGTGTGAATTTTAAACCAAGAAGGAAGGAAGGAAGATATAGATATATAGGCAAGCAGTTTGGGGAACCATTTCTGGAAACCTGGAAAAAGAAGATTCACATATAAAAATTCCAAATGTGTTTGTTCTTTCTTCCAAAAAGTGTGGATAAAAATGTATCACCAGATTTAGATTTCAGTTGGTATTGCAACAAAAGAGTTTATGGGAAAAAAACATATTACTCTATAAGCAAAAATGGCACTTACACACGAACCAACAACTTTTGCTTCCTAATGGGGTGGGAGGGGGCAATTTGGACCTGTAATCACTCCTGAAATGGCTTCATGCTAGCTTAAGTCATCTTTCAGGCCTAATGCTAACTTCTTTTCCAGAAAAAGGATATTTCTAACTTGTGAATTTCAAGCTTTCTCATCTATTCTATCTCCTGGGAAAATGTAGGCGTGCTTGTGGTACTGAAACCTACCTCTTTTGCTACAGTGTGCCAATATTGGTGACTTTTGCACACATCCATCCGCTCCCTGTGGAAGAAGCGGCACTTTTCAGGAACCAAGAGGACATCGCTGACAAACTCGCCCACTGCAAAATAAATAAAGAGGAAACATCAAATGTGGTTTCCACTACATCTCTGTTTTCATTTTTTAGCTCAAAATTATTAACATCTCTGAAAATGTACTCTTGTTATTACAGAATCCTTCTTAGAATATTAAAAGGGGGCACAACTTTCTCATTTATTTCTATAACTCAACTGTGCTTATTTACTGTGACACCCTAAGTTCGTTGACCAAACACAAAACTGGCTATATGAACGTGCAGTTCAAAATGATGACTTAAGAAACTTCTAAAAACACCGTCATGCTTAATATTTTAGTTAAAATTTATTCTATTTAGAATAAAATTTTATCTAGAAACTAAATGGTAAGTTTCTATAAAGAGATTTAAATATTAAACAATTAATGACTCTGTCCTTTAGGTGCTGTAATGTAGGGTTTCTTGTAATCTTACTGATAATATTCAGAAAATCATTAAAAATTTCCATTTGATTTAGAGTTACACTAGTCGGGCCATTTTAGCAGCATATACCAACAACGTCTGGTTAAAAACAACTGACTGATTATACTAAACAATTGCAAAGTTTGGTATGACTTGATATCAATGCAAAGAAATCCTTTACAATAATTCAGCCTTCATTTTTTCAGTCTACAGGTCTACCCAATTACATTTCACATTTTGTGGAACAAACTTTTTCCAATACATTTCCAAGATGAAAATAAAACTAAGCAAGTGAATGAACAAATGAGTAATAAAATGAAAGGGGAGAGCAAGCTGATGTGCACTGTGACTTCATTTTATACAGAGAAAGATTTTAATGCCTTACTTATGTCTTCTATGAATTTTATGATTTCTAGGGAAATTACCACAACCGTGGGATGCATGTTCCTCCTTCAGAATGTATGTTTTTATCCCACCTTTCTTATTTTTATAAATAATTCAAGGTAACCAACATACCTAATATTCCTTCTTCCTCCTATTTTCCTCTCAATAACAACCCTGTAAGATCAGTTGAGCTCAGAGATAGTAATTGGTCCAAACTCACCTAGCCAGCTTTCAAACCTAAGGCAGGGCTAGAAGCCAATCTTCTGGTTTCTAGCCTGGTCCCTCAACCACTAGTCCAAACTGAAACTCAGTTACTGCAAAGGCTCCATATTTAAGCCAAACTGATTAGGCAATTCCATGTGATACAAAACCTCATCCCAAAAAGACAAGAATCCACATAATTTTAGTACCTTAGCTTCGCTCCTCTTCTCATCAATCTATGGCCTGGTATACCTTTCCCAACTTTTTTTTTAATTAAACAAAACAAATGAAGGAGAGACAAAGAGAAAGGAAAAGAACCCATATGCAAAATAACATGAAATTTGCATGACAAGGAATGCTGAAATAAAAATATGAAGTTTATCAAAAGGTCTTTTTAAAAGTTTTAAAAGCAAAACAAACAAAAAGATAAACACAAAAAGCATTACGGAAAAAAATCATTTGAGCAGGCACTCTCTTTCTCCTCTCCCCTGTTTTTTCCCCTAGCTAATTGCTTGACTGAAATATTTTGATATTACACTCTGGATGTCTATTATTACTCATTTGGATCAATTCACACTATAATGAAGAAATCCATGTTAAGCTGATCAAAGATGTACTACCATTAACACATAGGAGCCATCCCTTAGGGTTGCCAATTTATATTTATGTATTGTATTTATTTATTGTTATAGGATGGGAGGGGTTTTTTTTATCTTTTTTTTACACCCAAAGTCACACTGTTTGACTTATAAATCTTGAAAGAAAATAAATATTTTCAGCTGTTTTATGAATCTTGAAAGAAAATAAATACATTTCCAATTTCCAATCAGGCTTTATAATCCAGGCCATCAAATAGAACAAGCTATGTGTCATAAGCACAACAGCACCAAAATATAGTCATTCGCTAAGTTAGCAAAACTTCCCCATCACAAAATGCAATGCCAATCCTAGAGGGGAGGACTTTATATACTGTTAAGCAAGACAGAAATCATTCCAAGAAATAAGATGTTTCTCTTTGAAAACAGCAAGCAGTTGTTTCCAAAAAGAATGGGGGGAGATTTTTTTTCATTCAGCTGTGTGAAAAACCTTGGATCTGAAAAGTACTCAGAAGCAACATTTTGTTCCTTTCTCCAGGTTGCTAGGAGCATCAGCACAGCATGTAAATCTCCAGAACTATAGAAGAGCTATTCTTCTTAGATGGTGCCAATACACCTAAGAACAGCATTTCTTCAGTTAGGGTTCCTTCTGCATAATACATGCCACATGACTTTTCTTTCCTACGGGGGATACCTTGGAAAGGAAGAAGCATCTATTGAGGTTGATAATCTCATCCTTTTTGTTGTACCGGTGAAGACATCTAATCAAGAATATTGGTGGGAATACACACAGAGAGAGAGACAAGAAATTGCTTAGGAAAGATGAGGAGACAAATTGCATCCCCGTGGCTTATGCAAGGCATCCTTGATATGCAGGTAATTGATTTACGACCGTAATGGAGCCTGCACATCATGGTCATTAGTCACAACAGTCATATGACTGACACAATTTTATTATGACTTTTGCGGCAGGTTGTTAAGCAAATGCATCAGTCATAATGCAGCCACTGCAGCCACTAAGCAAACATTGTGGTTATTAAGTGAACCAATGGTTCACTGTAGGCACAGTTTCACCAAAAACTGGAATTAATGCCAGTTTTCAGCAAAACTATTGTAAAACGTGACCACAAGACCCTGAAAATGGCCATAAATGCAGCCATGGTGCCAAGCTGAAGTACAATCATGTGACTGTGTGCGTGTGTGGGTGCCACCATCAGAACTTTCAATCCAGGTCCTAAGTAGCCCCAAGGTAAGTCCATTGTAACTTTGAACAGCACTAAGCAATCAGTCATTAAGTCGAGGACTGCCTATATTTTGATGAAAGAGTTGTGTGCTGCAGAAGCAATGGGACTGTTTGACAAAACAAAGCAGTGTGCTTTGACAAAGGACCATGTTGTCTTTAAACTTCTTCAAGCCTGTCTGGAGTCGGGCAACCTCTAAATTGAAAGAAAAAAAAGGTCTCCCACCTGTCACTTGCCAAAGACAGAAGCAGCTTCTTGGCAGCCACCTCACCAGGGTGGAAGGCTTTTCATGCTTCGGTACTGACATGGCAAAGAGACAAGGATTCTGGCACAGCTCATCAGAACTTGAGGCAAGTGGTGAATTCCTGCCAAACATGTTTCCTTTGCTCACCTTAGAAGGTGAAGCACTCCGTGAAGCAAGATGCCCTT
Organism: Acrochordus granulatus; assembly: GCA_032468055.1. Lineage (NCBI taxonomy): Eukaryota > Metazoa > Chordata > Lepidosauria > Squamata > Acrochordidae > Acrochordus > Acrochordus granulatus. The sequence continues at coordinate 10,657 of JANHZU010004795.1, forward strand.
CTAAGATTTGCATGGTTCTCATCTCCGTCTTTCCTTGGTTTCAGCCTTCAACACCCTCCAATTTGCTCAAGTATATGGATATCACAGTGCAACATGGAATTGCTTCTTAGTTTTATAGACTACTGCTTTTTTACCTTATGGACTATCAAAAAATTCATTTTAAGAACTGATATTTGTAGCTCAGGGTTCAGTGTGGATTCCTGGTGCTCTCTAAGCTTGCTTGTTTTCTTGGAGACATTTCATTGCCAACTAGCTTGGTAATGAAGCATTGTCAAGAAAGTCCAATCCACTATTCCATATGTGTATCTATCTAATGATTGGAACCGACAAGTGTTAATTGCCTTGACTGTATTTCCTTCACTGAGTTTGGACTTTAAGATCTTCTTCATTCTCCTGATGTATTCTCTTCTAACCCTCTTCTTAACTTCAGATCATGGATAAGAATGCCACACAACATATCGTTTTAGTTTTTTTCTATCAAGGGAGGCAATAATTAGTTATATCTAGTTAAGCTACTACAGTTAATTCCAGTTGCTAATGCTAGCACAAATTAAACCAATACTATTGGTATAGTACTTAAATATTCACAAAACTCTGCTGCTAAAAGAAATATGATTACAAAGACAGGTATGCACTAATAATGCTGGTACAA
>JANHZU010004795.1:21232-32574 GCA_032468055.1 Acrochordus granulatus
AGTTGCTTAGCGACCAAAATTACGACAGTTCCAAAAAAGTACTGATGACCTGGATTCGACTCCCTGCAGTCATGTGGTTACATGTTGGGCACCCAACTGGCCTACATTTACAGCTGTTTGCAGAGTCAAGAAGCTGTGATTTATGACTTTTTTTGCCAGAAACTGGTAGTTTCTTCTGGTTTCTGGCAAAAAATGCCTACTGTGGACAATAGGTTTGCTTAAGGACCACGGTGATTCACTTACTTGCCACTGCAAAAAAAAGTAATAAAATCAAATTGATCACATGATGACCTATTTAATGATGGGCACAACTTATGATCATAATTCTGGGCTCAATTAGTTGTAAATTGAAAACTATCTTTAAGTACAGTTAATTTAAAAGGTTTTGTCCAGCTACTGACAATTAGTGTTATTTTAAAATAAACCTTATAAAATTGTCTGTACATGTATACATTATGAAGAATCAATATGTAACTGGAGGAGAACTATAGTTCATGAAAGCTAATGCCATAATAAATCTGCTTTAACACTCCAAACTATTCATAAATATTGTGTTTTGGTTTCTTTAACTTTTCTTTTAATCTGAAATGTCTCAGTATATAACCAAGTGACTGACAGTAGGTTCCTTAAAAACCAACAGCAGCTTCAAATCTCTGATTTTTTTCTTCTCTCCCTTTTCTGTACTTGACATTTGAGGGGCAGGACGCCAAGGAATTGAAAATGTCATTTACTTTGAACTCTTGAAGCCCATGTTTACTAAATGAATTAACTTACAAAGTCTGAATATTCAACCAAGGTCATCGTAGATTGTTAACATTCAGCTTCATCCTGCCTTCCTATGGGAATCGTGAACAACTAATTCATGAAAAAAAAATACAATGGTCACATTGTGCATTAATTCAAACAAATTTGCCTAATAATGTCATAAAACATTCATTCAGCCTAGGAACTCAGCCACAACCATTTCACATAGCTTTTTATGCTCATGAAGGTGAGCGGAGAAAGGCAGCGTGACTGGCTATCCATATTTTAGATCTACATTTTTTGATTTAGAGATGGTGTCCTTGAAAACCTAAACACATAGGAAAGAAGAATACTAAGTGAGGAGCCCTCAGGGATCATGTAAATGTTCATTTTCACCTACCCTATTCCTGTTTGGCTACCACTGTTTTGCTGATTTAGAAACCATGAACAGAATATTATGTCTGCTGAACATCTCACAGAAGTAAATTCAACTACAAGATACAGAAATAAGACAAAGAAGTGTACTATTTCCATTTTTATTGTCCTCCTATTCCAGACAAAGGCCTTGAAACCTTTAAGAGCATAAGCATCTGCAAAAACAATGAGCCCTCCAGAACAAAATCATTATGGGAAATAATTTTAGTTCAGGACAGAGGCCTTAAAACCCACAAGTATGTCTTGTGGGTTTTCAACAGCACAGCTCTGACAATCTCATCAATTTGTCAGTAAAATGAGGCAGATGTTCATAGAGCAATAATCTTTGCTGAATTAACCATAATTGTAGATCCATAGAAATGTGATGCCAAAATGAACTTCTAGATGTCAAAACGAACTATCACTGAAGTTCCTGTATTTATTCCATGGCTCCCTATATGGCTGAGCAGCTAATTTAGCATATTCTAACAATTTATAAATAATTATTATAGGCTTTAAATCATTTTATCAAATGACTGGAGAGAATCCTGTTCCTCAACGAACACGTATTCATCAGCTCCAAGACTTGGGAGAAATAAGGCTTAACAGTTTCAGGACGTCAGCTTTTTTTCCACATGAAATAGCTAATTCAGAAACAATTCTTTGTATTATTCATCAGAAACTCCATCCATGGCTGTTGGGATTATGGTGAGACTTAAAGGATGGATGATTCTCCAAAGACTAATAGCAACTTCTGCTTTGGAAAGTACTTAACCACATAACAAAATTAAGAAATTTACTCATCTTGACAAAAGGGAGTTCATTTCTACAAACTTTACTAGTTTTGTTTGGCTACTTAAAACAGTGTAAGGATCTTCAGCAAACAATTGTGTAATCATTTAAAAGTAGTTGTGCAATAAAACAGTCTTAGTAATTTAAGTAATCATTACATCCTTTAACTATGGAGTGCTTAACACTAGCATAAAATCTGAGCTTAACTCTCTGGAAAAACAGAGATAATCTTTGCTATTTCCTGATCCAAACAGAAATACAGCAATTATGTTTAGATTCCTATGTTGCGCTGAGCCATACTTTTTAAACCGAGGCATAATAAATTGGATTTCCCTATCATATAAACCTTAGTATGGCTTGCTTGATTTTGCCTCAGCATGTTGTATGAACCTGTTTACAGTGAATTGTAAACTATTCAATATAGTTCACAACTGTGTTCACAACTGTGGCTTAATTCATTAACTATGATCTAAATAATGTATGCAAATCCATTTTTTAAATCATTTTGTCCCTCTAGCTCACAATATATTGTGTTATTCCTCCTGCAATGACCTACTGCACAGCAGCGTTTCTCAACCTCTGCAACTTGAAGATATGTGGACTTCAACTCCCAAAATTCTCCATCCAGCATGATTTTGTCAGAAGCCGGCCAGGAAGATCGCAAATGATGATTACATGACCCTGAGACCTTGCAATCATCATAAATATATGCTGGTTGCCAAGTGCCCAAATTTTGATTGCATGACTATTGGGATGTTGGGATGGTTGTAAGTGCGAGGATCAGTTGTAAGTCACTTTTTCAATGCTGTTGTAACTAGTCACTGAATGGTTGTAAGTCGAGGACTACCTGTATATCAAATTTAAATGCTGATATATTTACACTTGGTCATAATGGATCAAAGGATGACAAGGACATGCTCATACATTTAAAATAACAGGGAGTTAAAGCCCTGGTAACAAGTTACGGGCTTAAATGTCAATGTTTATTTTGGCTATGACAAAATATATATAAAAGACAGAACTGCACTTTGTAAAAACATTCACTGGAGAGAGAAAGAGAGACACTCCAAGTTTTTCTAGCAAATCCAGAATGTTCTTTCTAGGAATATCAGAACATAAGATATGTATAGCAAGGTATAAAATTTTGCCTTCCTATAGATATTTATAGATTCTACTGAATTCATGAAATGTCTAGCTATAATATCAAACTGAGCATAATGTACATGTTTCAAACAAATAAATATCACCATCAAGAACTGTGACCCTAACAGGGTACAATATAATTTTTTAAAAAAAGCCCTTAAGTAGATGATAAAACAAAGATTGATGTTGGGCCTAAGGTAAAAGATCTCAGTTTAATTAACTGTCCTGCACTCATTTTATTTAACAAGTATTTTGTGAAATCACGTTAGCTTCTAAATTACCAAATTTCTAACTTGATGTGCAAAATGGCACCGGCCACAGAAATATGCTGATGAAATGCATAGGCCCAATCAAAGTTGTGGCTTTTCTAATAGACAACGGCATGAAATGGTTCAATGAAATATTCCGTTCACATGAGGAGTGCCTCGAATGGGAGACTACGGACCAGCCATTAATCTCCTGTTTAATATCTCTCTTTCTCATTGTGATACAGTGGAAAAAACTTTATAGGTTCCAAAGTCTGAATATTCACTAGGGGTTGCACCTAATCTAATTCTACTTTATTTTGCAATTATGTTCTGTTGTACCCAACAATGTTGTAAATATCAGAACGAATGGATAAGATCTTCATTATACATGAATACGTTATCATTATGAATAAAACCAAATAATAATGTAACACAAACAGAAACCGGACGTAGCTAATGATGGGAAGGGCAATGCGCTTTACGCCCTAGTCCATGCTCTCGACTGCAGATGTTTCAACTGCAGATCTTTCTTTAGAAATAAAAAGCTGCAGAAGCAGCTGCACTGCTGGGTGATGTCCCGCCCTAACAGAGAAAGCTTTGTGGGTTTCCTTTGTAAATCAGCGCAATCCTCATCTACTCAACCGAAGTATCTCCTCCCATTTCCTCTCCAAGTCATTTCTGTTCTGAATTGCAGCCTGTAATCTCCCCCCCCGTGATTTCGATAAGGATGATGGCAGCTTATAATCGTGTCTATCAAAGCCACAGCTATTAGCAAACAGTCATGGTTAGCAAGTTCAAAAGACCACAAACATTTAATCATTATGAGTGAGTTCATCTACTCAGCTGAGCTGTCAAAAACCTGGTTTATATGCCACAGGGGCTGGGTTCACACGGCATGCTAATGCAAACCAGATGCCGTATGGTGATGCATGATCTCACCTGCCGTGTCACAAAGCAAAATAATAATTCACAATCACACTTGCTGTTCTACACGCAATGTGGAAAAGGATGAAGGGTTCGAAGCAAATATTACTATTCCGTATTAACTCAGGGATCCAAATACTAAAGGTAGAACTCCCTGAGTCAACTCAACCTGCTGATGAACAATCCACAATCATATCTTGGCAACAACACAAGAAGTGGTTTGCAATTGCCACCTTAACTAAATTTAAATATCAGGTTCACCATATAGGTAGTCCTCAACTCACAACTGGTTTCTTAGCAACTTTTCGGAGTTACAGTCAGCTTGAAACAAGGGACTTATGACCTATGACTCAAATCCAAACTTCTGACCATCAAAGGCCCTCCTGGTCACATGTCTGCACTTTGGGCGCTTCGCATCACAGTCACAGGCAGTGTCCCATGACTACGATTTGCGACAAGTTTTGCCAAATACCGGCACTCATGGTTTTTGGCAAAACCGTGCCATAATGAACAGTGGGTCTGCTTAATGGCCACCACATTCACACTTACAACTGCTGAATTTGCTTAACAACCATCCCCAAAAAAGTTGCAAACTCAGGTTGGTCACAGCAGTCTCCATTAGGGTCATAACTCAAGGACTACTTGTATTAAGCACACTCTGTAATATGATAGTCTTCCTCAAATTAACCTGTAGTGCTTCCTTACACCAATCTAACACTCCTATCCTTTCTTTTGCATTCGTCTTCTAACTTTCCATAATTTTTTAAAAGAGTCTGCTGTATCTTCTATGCCTGCCTGTACATTCTTTATGCTGGTCTTTGAAAATGATATTTTTCATCTGGGCCTTAGGAAGCACAAACTGTACAGTGCAACTCAAATATACAACTTCACAGCTTCATTTGCTTCAAGCATTCATTACACATCAATGGATTTAAATGCTCACTTCTGTCCAAGGTAAAGGTTTCCCCTGCCAGTCATGGCCGACTCTAAGGAGCGGTGCTCATCTCCGATTCACAGCCGAGGGAGCCAGCATTTGTCCAAAGATGCTTCCATGGTCATGCGGCTGGCATGACTACACACTGAAGCACACAAAACACTGTTACATTTCCCATTGAAGGTGGTATCTATTTCCCTATTTGCATTTTTACATGCTTTTGAACTGGCAGTAGCAGTAATGGCAGTAGCTAGGAGAATAGCAGGAGCTCACCCCATTACGCGGTGGCGGTGCTTGTGTCTCAAACTGCCAAGCTGCTGACCTTCTGGACAAGCCCAGAATCTTAACCGGTGGCCATCACACCCCTCACATCACTTCTGTCCACACTGATACAAATTCATGCACACACACACAAAAAAACCCAACATCTGCAGCCTGGTATTACCCAGTTGCGCTACACTCCAATGTCTGTACTTCCCAAACTTCAAAAGATGAAAGAAGTTCTACTCAAATACACCTGGTAAACACCTGGCAGAAGGATGCTGTTGTGATGGGCAACCTCTGATTCCTATCTGGAGGATAAACATTAACAACTTGTAAGAGAGATGGGGGAAAACTGTTGTTGGGGAATTTTTAGTCTAATCATTTCTGGCTCAGAGAATCTCACCAAGACTGCAGCCAAGCTGGCAACTGCAGCTCTCAACAGGCGCCTGCTCTGTAAATGCTACTCAGGGCAAATGAGAAACAGCGACATGTCGAAAAATAAACTTGATTGCTGCAACAGCAGGCTGATAAGAGAAGTAAGCAGATGCCTCAGAGATGTAAGCAAGTCTGGCGGAAAGGAATTAGCTGCCTGGATTGTATCTCACTCCAAAGCATACACAAAAGACTACAAAGAAGATTACTAAAGCCTCAGAAGATGGTAGCTGGTTGACTGACCTAGAAATTATTTGACAATCCTGGGTGGTTTTGTCCAGAATCATTTTGCCTGATGGATTCCAGAGCTGAGGAATCAATAGAAGATCTCACCAGGTGTAATGCTCATTTTCTATTCTGATGTTAAGTTCCTTTGGGGCAATTAACCCCACAGTTACTTTGATCTCCAACTCATGGTTTTGCAAAACAACAGTCGCCTTGTAATAAAAACCAAAATACAAAGAACATTCTTTCTCTAATTCCTTAAAGAATGCAACCTGGCTCTTCTTCTTTGCAGTGCATTATTGATTCAATAGAAAAAGAATGAACAAATTAAGAAGACATTTTATATCTGGACCTTCATGCATCAAAACTGCATTAAAATCAGACTGAAGATGTTAAATAATTAAAAGCTTGTTAAGGAACTGAACCAGTTTATGTTAATACTATTCACTACTTGAATAAAAGGTTGCTTGTTTCAACTTTCTCTTAAACTTCTGAAGACTTTGAAAAGAGCTCAGAGGTAGAAAATGTTAACCTTGATCTTAATTCAAGCTTTCATCAGTGAGTACTCTAGGTTCTTTGTTAAAAAAATTCAAATAATTATGACAGGATAAGGCAAGGACTGAATCATTCAGAAACCTGCAAACTGGCTTACATTTTATAATCCCATGGAAACTCAAATGAAGTGCAGGAAAATAGGCAAGTAAGAATATTTTAGGAGACTGCCTGGGACCGTACTGCACCATAACCTGAGAAAGATACAGTGAGGACAAAAAGAAGTAAAAGAGAATATTTTAAGAATAGGGACAAAACCTAAATGCATACAGTAAAAAGGAAACTAATGAAGCAATACACAAAAGATGTGTGCCACTTATAATATACTTCAAGGGTAAGGTTATTGGCTCAGAACATATTGAGCAATTGAACATAATGAGCTGTGTGTTATAAAAGAGGTTGAACACTTAAAGTGTGTAGTTAAGGGCTATAAACAAATTGAAATTTCTGATTTGGAAGGCACAGTTAACATACTCATTGCATTTTTGATCGGCCACAAATATTTTGCTCTTATTATTCAACCAGCATTTTCAAAAAGCAACACATCATTAGGAAGTTAACATGTCAGTCACAATGTACAATGCTAATACACCTGGTAGGATTTTTAAAACTTATAATTAACAGTAATGAAAAATTAGAATTAAAACTTAACCCAGATGGAAGTCTATGTGATGAACACCACTGTTCAGAATTCAGTATAATCAGCCTCCTTTCTCTCATACTGGCAAAGTAACTGCAAGAGAGGCCAAGTTGTGGTGCTTTCAAGGTAAAGTATGTGAAGCTATTTCTACACATATGTGATACTTAAATTGCTATCCCTAATTTGGCTGTCTTCTTTTGCTTGGATGTCATTTTGCAGACTTCAGGGCCCAAGTGCTCGATTAAATGAGGTAGGCTATTGGATAAACCATGCATAAAAACAATGCATTCCCAACTAAAACAGCATCTCTTGATCAACAATTTGAATTTAACCTCTTCAAAGCACTCTAAATATCTCAAGAGAACTAATCTCTATTTCACTACTGCTCTAAACTGTATTAATAGCCCAGCTCGTTAACATCCAATTTAGTTCATTTGATCTATTTTTGCATTTCAGTTTGCAACAGCAATACTCTTCTTGGGTAGTACCAATGCAGAATAAAGCAGAGATAATCTTCATCTCTCTTCCATTTGCTACTGATATCCATCTCCCATAAGTCCTAGCCAGCAAAGCCAATTGGGTGGTATCTATGAACCACAGTCCAGAAACTCTAGGAAAGAGCAAGGTTCCCCAGCTGAAAACAAACTGAAAGAAATTCCTTTGATCTGATTTGATGGCAGACTTTACCCCCATATCAACAGGTTTAGACAGCTGGCCTAGGACAGCTGCTTCCCTTTCTTCCAGGCAATCCAAATTTGTTTTGCCCAGTATGATTTAGAACTATAGCCTAATTCAGAGAGCTTTTTTTAAAAAATAGGAATATTTCATTTTATTGCATACTATCTTTCTACTGTCGCATTTTTAAAACTGTTAATGGTGGTCAAAGGGTTCATGGGCAATCAAAAAGTTCCCAACAGAATCTCAATTTGGCTATGAAATTCAGCTCAATCTAGTATATTTTCAAAAATGTTGCAAAGGTCAAATATGAAGAGGAGCAAAATATACCCTGCTCTCAGAGAAAAGACAAGATATAAATATGACAAATACGTAATACCTTATAAACTATGCTGGAGTAGTGTATCTTAAGAGAAATAGTGTAATAAAAAATGAACAAGTAATATTAATATTCATAAATGAAAGAGCAAAACCAGGAATGTATGCAATGAATATTTTTGCTAGATTAAGTTTCACATACATGTGCTTTCAAAGATAAGAGTACAGTACTGGAAACAGAACGTGTCGATGTTAAACAGATTGATGCCTGACCTGGTGCCGGGCACTTCTTAGCTGAGAAAAACAGGTAAAAAATCTACCTCACTTATGCCAATTCAATGAATTGATGGAGCTCTAATGGGGGGATACAGCACCCTTGTATTAATTCTATGAAAGCAAGCTCAGTTTTAGCTTTTTTTTCCCCCTAAATCAAGGCTTCAAAGGAAGGAAGCAGAGTTCATGCCCCCAGTTCATAATCACGAGATGGCATCCAGACAGGATGTGCACAGCAGCTGAGCTTGCATTTGCAAAGAGAGAGGAAATGCCATACTGCTGGAAGGTTTTAACAGGTGCAGAGATTTAATCTCCTCCTCAGGAAGCAACACAATGACTCTCCACCAGCAGATTGCCCCTACCAAGCAACCTTATAAGGGCTTGTGTTACAATCCTGCACCCCATCCTCATTGCACTGCCTTATCCACCTGGCTCAACAATGTTCAATAGTGACCTTCAATAGCTGAATGGCTACTGGATCACCACCACTTTGTAAAGAAGTGCTGAGGAAATCAAACCTTTCTCAGATACTGGAAGAAACCAGCATCCTAAAATCATCAGAGGGCCAACACATGCCCCATGCCATAGAATCTCAAAGGACAAACCACGAAGTGGGCTCAGTCTTCCATTCTGAGACTCTCCAGAGATCTGTTGCCAAAGCAATAATCACACGTACAATCTCCTAAGAATAGCACAAGTAGGGTTTGAGGAATTAGCGTTGAGGGCTGCAATTAAATTAAACGAAATTATCAGAGTGCCTGGTTATACACCATGCCACAACATCTCAAAGGACAAAACATGAAAGGGCCCCATCCTCAGTTCAAAGATTCTGTAAAAATCTGTCGCGTGAATCTATATCATAGATTGCTTTCACAAACACAGGCAAAATATATAAATATTTCGAGTACGGTGTGAAGAATTAGCCCTGCAAGGAGACGTCTGAAAGTTATTTCCACACACCCTGAAGGTCTGTTAATACCAAGGGCCTCCATTTTAACAGATGAGTTTCACTTGGAGTATGTCACTTCTTCTTCAACCTTATACAATGTGCGGCTGAAAGCCATTTCACAACACAGGAATTTCTTCCAATAAGCTTTAAGGGAGATTCAATTAAGGGAGACCAAGCAGCCTGTCTCACTTAAGAGAAACCATGCTGGTATGTCTTAGTTATACTCTCTAATAAACCTGAAGTCTGAAAGCCAACACAAGAGGCAGCTGAAGATCGGAAAACAGTCAAGCTCAGTTCACCAGATAACATCGGGTTAATCAAAGAGATGCTTTTGCCATGCCAACTGCTTCCTAATGCAAGCTTCTAGACTGATCTGAAACTAAATTTCTTGTTCCTGTGCCAAGAATGCAGAGGTCAGTCCTCATAAATATGTCTGCATATACATACAAGGTAAAACAAAAGACTCGGGCGATTAACCCTAACCAATCTCTGGATTGGTTAGCAATGCAAATGCTTCCTCTATCATACTGCTGATTAAGCTCTATCACTTATTTAAAACCTGCATTAAATCCAACCATGTTCAACCCTATAATTTGCTTTATCCCTAAAAGGATTCACCGCAACGCAACTCTTTCTTTAAGCGCACAATGCCAAGTCTTTTGCAGACATCTCCAAGAAAGAAGACCCATAGGGATATTGTAAGAGAGAACCCTGAACTGCTTTCACAAACACAGGCAAAATCCGGTTATAAAATGGCCTGCGGGGGGGAACAAAAACAGGAGCCAGGTTGCTGCTCTGTACAAGGTCCCCTGTGGAACAGCCACAGCAGCAGTTTAAGTGCAATCCAGTAATTGAATTTCACTGTGTTGTTTTGCTAAATTATTACAACTTTGAACGACGAAAGAGAAAGAAAACACTTGGCGGGGGGGGGAGAGCTCTACACAGATGAGCATAAGCACATAGAGTAAGAAAGGGGGACGACTCGCAGCAGATCAGTAAAATGCAAATATTCTGCTTCCAAGAAAGCGGAAAAGCAGTTTTCAAGGAGATTGGAGAGAAGGATGCAGAGCAAATGCCTTTGCTGCAGTTTGGGTTAGAAAGGACATCATAGAAGCAGCTCCTTCCTCCTTCCCTCCAGCCCTACCCGGATACATCCAACACCCAACGCAGACCCAGTTCATCTTGCCAGAGAGGTAAGGATGCAAAGAAAAATCACATTTTTCTTTGTCACCGCTACCCACCTGGTGAAATCCCACAAGGGAGCCCAACCATGCAGAGCATCCAGGCCTCCCACATTTTTCTTTCCGCTTATCAGTAAACTCACAGGAGGGAAGGCGAGAGAGACTGGGCTCCGCTCACTCTTCTGACCTGCCTCAAAAGGGAGGGAGACGCGCCCCTCTGCAGGGCAGGAGAAGCCAACCGGAAGGGACAAAGTGGGAAACAGCACAGGGATCCGGAGGAGCCAGAAGTCCGAAGGGTCACCCTTCATGGTCATCACGGGACAGATTTTTGCAACCCACTTGCCTTCTGACAATGCACGCAGACGCATGCATGCACATATATAAAAATATATTTTAGTATATGAATATAATTTATATGTATTAATTAGATGCATATATAACATACATACACACATACTTGCAAATCATTTGCCTTCTGATTGTGTGTGTGCATGCGTGTCTGCACATAGACATTTTTGCAACCCACTTGCCTCCTGATGATATGTAATATATGTATTATGTATATATACATAACATACTTGCAACCTACTTGCTTCCTGATTGTGTGTGTGTCTACACATATACATCTTTTGGC
>JANHZU010004795.1:32674-45585 GCA_032468055.1 Acrochordus granulatus
TAAAAAAATACTAGAAGATAGGTTAATCTCCCAACAGAAGAGTGCACTTCCCATCAGAAACATGGGTTGCAGCCATCTATTGTTCTTATTTTCTATGCAGGTAGTCCTCGACTTACAACCATTTATTTTGCAATCTTTCTAAGTTATAACTGCAGTGAAAAAAGTGACTGCACCCGTTCTCACACTTACAACCGTCTCAACATCCTCATGGTCACATGATCATTATCTGGGCACTTGGCAAGGTATTTATGATGGATGCAGCATTCCAGGGTCACGTGAATGCCATTTGCAACTTTCCCAGATGGCTTCTGCCGAGCAAAGTCAATGGAGGAAACCAGATTTACTTAACAATTGGATAATTCACTTAACCACTGCAGTGATTTGCTTGACAACAAAAAAAGTGGCAAAAGTCATAAAATCAGACGCAGCTCACTTATCAATGCCCTGGCTTAGCAATGGAAATTCTGGTCCCAATTGTGGTTGTACATTGAGGGCTACCTGGAAGTGTGCCTAGGATCTGTTGAGATCTTCAGCAGTGGTGCTGTTGGAATCTGCTGGATTTCTGCTGGAATAAAAGTATCCTGGACAGGTGTTGTGGTCTCTGTCTTTTAGCCACTCTGAGTGAGGCAGGCAGGGAGAAGAAGGGTGGGTGAAAAGTTTCAGTGGAGACGTGAGCTGCTTCCTTCCCGCTTTATAGCGCCTCTCCTTCTCTGTAACGTGCCATCAATCTGGCTTTCAAGCTAGGAATGCCAGATGGGTATTTTAATTAAAATATTTTTTTAAAGTCTAATAGTGGCTTACGTTCTCTATTAAGCTGATGGATTATGATGGTTCTGTCTCAGCAAGCAGATGCTTTTTGACTCAGCCACTGGATTCCTATTTCCAGATATTGCTTCACCAGCAAAACTGGAAATATTTTTTTCCACATCTCTAAGAGATGGAAGGTAAAGGGACAACTTTAAGGGATGGTGCTCATCTCCGTTTCCTGAGAGCCAGCGTTGTCTGAAGACGCTTCCGTGGGCATGTGGCCAGCATGACTATATGCCGAGGCACACGGAGCGCTGTTACCTTCCCACCAGTTTAGGTGGTACCCATTTATCTCCTTGCACTTCTGCATGCTTTCGAACCGCTAGGTAGGCAGGAGCTGGGGCGAGTAACGGGAGCTCATCCCGTTATGCGGCGGCGCTTGGGTCTCGAACTCAGGCTGCCAATCTTCCAGCCAAGAAGTCCAGCATCTTAACTACTTGCGCCACTGTACCCATTAAGAAATGGAAAGAAGGCTGCACATGTGGTGTGCACATGTGTGAGGTATATACCTTCCAACGTTGGCTTTCAGTTACAGCAGTGCCAGGACCTGGACTTCAAAGTGGGGCATAAGGAGTGGGGCATAAAAACAGCACTTCGCTAGCAAAGTCCTGGCCGGCCTTCTTAGGTGGAAGAGACAACTTTCTCTTGTTCAGCTCCTTGAAGTATAATCATAATAATCAGGAAATAGAAAGCTATGGGGAACTAAGGACACTTTTCAGAGGAATGCATGAAAAAATATCTCTTCTTTTGTTACCCTCACAGTCCCTTTCAGTCCTTTTATTCCTGGTAAGGTTAAATGTAATTTGGAAGAAGGTAGTATCCTGTTGTCTTACAAATTAGCAAATTTGGGATTTTTTGCTAGAAGCCTGAGGTTTTCCCACTCTTGCCCAAAATAGAATGTATAATGGAAGACTGTAAACCCAAGATTTTCTTCTTTGTGTCAGAAGAACAGAGTACAGATGCGAAAGCCCAGTCTCCTCCACCACATTTCTTCATTTCAGCTCTGTAATCTTGGGGGAACCATTGCTGAGTTCACATCACGTGCAAAGGCAAAAAATTTTTTGTTGTTGTTGATGGCTTCCAGTGTTGTACGAATCCACTGCAGTTTATAAGCCATGTCTTACCGGGGATAAATTTGACCAATTATAGTATAGTCAGCAAACCAAGTCATGGGTTTGCAAGATATATGAATATATCCACTTTGATGTCTGGGGAATAAACCCTCACTGTTTATTGCAGATCACCCAGAGATCTCCAGTGTTTATTTTCTGTGCATAGATTCATATACCCATGTACACGGATGGCATTATATCAATAAAATTGATCTATAAAATGAGGAAGAAAAAGCTGCATGAGTCAGAGAGTAGAGGATAAGTTGACATAACTTACTGAACCATAAATTACAGAGGCACATAGGCTGAGTTGCCCAACCAACCATAACTTAGGGCATTGTGTAAGCTCAGCTGCTTATTACCAGGTGAAGGTTCAACAAATATGAACTTTGATAATTGGGATCATCCATGTTTAGGTTAACTGTCGGAGTCTCACCTCAGGGACAAAATAAATCTCTTTGCGGAAACTCAAATCTGCATGAAGTACTAACAACAAAGAATCATGGGCAAGACTCTGATTCAATGTTGGGTTTTTTTGCAGATACAGTACTGAGAAAACTCTATTAATGAAGAAAATCAGCTACCACAGAATGTAGGAGTCCAGCTATATCTCTTTCAAGAGTTTAGATCCAAATTCTGTTTCTTCTATCCTTAGAAAACAAATGTCTTGATGTTCATTCTCAACCTTGGGTGTGGAAGGTCCTCACATAGTGTTTTGGTAATGGTCCTCTGCGGTCTGGGGCTCTTTGCTTCCAACCTTGCCATCTTCAGCTTTCATATTAAACTTGGGTAAGTGAATATCACCACCAGGTCTACATGGTAGAGAGGCGAACATGAGTTTAACCCTTTACCATAAAATGTCAGGTATTAAGAAAAGAACATTTCCCATCTCTGTCTCTTCCAGATCTTTATCTTTGTTGGAGGTCAAAGCTGTCTAGAAATTTGGGTAGATGTGGTCCTAACGTATCTGGAAGCCCACCAGGTTGGGGAAGGCAGGATGAAGATAATGCTCCAAGATTTCTCCTGGCTGAGAGACTGCACCATTTGTCAAAGGACGTGTAAGAAAGATAATGCATGCCGATGATTTGGGATTCCTTCTCGCTCAGTTTTGGGAAGTCGAACGCTTGGGCCTGATTCAGTGGCCTTTGTGAAATATTGTAAAGCTAATCTGTACTGACAAGCCCTTTTCTTGAGAACTTGCTGAGATATCTTTGATTATCATTGTTTGTGGAGTTGCTCATTGTATGTGAAGTAGCATGTGATAACTGAATGCACACATGTCCACACCTTAGACAATGAATTAAAAAAACCCACCCTAAACTTGATACTTGCCACAAAGCCAGCAAAGTAGCCAAAATGTATTATGTACTCCTTTTGTGCCTATGCTCTTTATGAACTAAGTATTATTCTCTGTCTTTTCCAGGTTTTGCTTTGCCACTGTGAGGGTCAGTGGCTTATGAAACAAAATGTGGTTGCTAACTTCACATCTGGCTCTAGATTCTGGGTTGTGCTGTTCTAAGCAAAACAAATCATACATATTATGGTTTAGTGAAGATACAAAGTGGATCTTCTAGTTTAATTGCTTATTTCATGCAGAGTCCAGGCACACAACATCTCTAGCTGGTAAAGATGAGAGGGGGCACCAGGGTATTCAGGAGGCCCCAGCCAAGATCCCAGATCCATCTGGAATGTTTCTGGTCAGTAATGAACCAAACAGCAATTATGGTTCAAACTCAACTAAGTGTAAAGTAATGTACATATATTGAGAGGATGAACACAAAAAGAAAAGACTAATAAAGTTACGGCCAGATGGAATCGATGAGACCTTCAAAACCAGAAAGGCTTTAAAAAGAAGAGATGATGAATGAAGCGATGGACCAGGATTTGGAAGCAGGATGGTTTGTAAAGACAGAAAAGTAGGAGGAGACGTAATAACACACCGCTGTAAATCTGTTTTTTTTAATTTGGCTTCCAACTTTTACTCCTTTTTTTTGTCCTTTGCCTGCTGCTGCTCACTTGACAAAGAAACAGCATGATGGGTTTGCATGTTCTCTTGTATGTATATTTCCCAAGTGAAAGGCAGGGAGGATTGGCTTATAGGCACGAGGGAATGGGGAGTTTCCCCAGGAAGCGACACACAATGCTTTTTGCCCTCTGGTTAGGCAGAAGTCCTCACAAGAGCAAGCATGAATCATACCAGCTTTGACAAAGCAAACTACTGTACAACACACCCACAAAGCTACTGGGAAATCCACTGTGTTAAGAAGATTGGTGGTTTTCCTTTTTCTGGGCGCCAAGTCTTTCGCAGCAGGGATGGCTAACAAAAGCCCCTAAGCCCAGCTAATTATTGAAGAACCATAGCGTTGGAGGACGGCTCTTCCAAGGCAATTTTTGCGACAGCGTATTTGGCCTCTCATAGGTGCAGTGATGAGAAGTATGTAACTGGGAGCAAGCCGCAAAGTGGAGCTGAGGGTCTCGTTTAGAAGAAAGAAAGGGGTGAGACAGCTGCATTTTGCAAACATGGATCGGAATAGGACACATTAGACCGAGTAGGATTGCTGTAGACCGAGGAAGTGGCTGGAGTAGGATTGCTGTAAACATCACTCTTGGTCAGCAGCTGATCCAATCTTCCCTAACCTGTTGACCTCCTAGATCAACATTTCTCAACCTCAGCAATTTCGACTTGTGGTCTTCAGCTCTCAGAAATCCCCCAGTGGGCCTGCTGGGAGTTGAAGTCCACACATCTTAAAGTTGCTGAGGTTGAGAAACACTATCCTAAATGTCTTGAAACTGCAACTCAAAATGGGAACAACATCTAAAGAGGATGTAAACATGCTCGGAGGAGGGGGTTATCAATAATTATTAGTCAAGAAGACCGTAGGTTCCCTCACCAGGTTGACACATCTCACTAAGTCATAAATCATGTAAACTAACAATGGGTCAACGTCACCCTTGCCATTGCTCATAAGTCATCTTCCCCTGCAAAGAGGTTCCCTAAATTAACAGTTGTCGGAAAATGAATGTGAGAAGGTGTTGAGTTTATCGATATCTTGCTGAATATTGTGGGAGCAGAATGCCAAACAAGAGGTGGGATGAGTTTCATCCATCAATCCCTTCCCATCTTCTTAGATCTTTCTCCGCGTGACTAACCAGGAGAACTCAAAGTTCAGAAATCCCCTCCTGCTGCTTGGGAAATTTTCCTGGTAATACATCACTGTCCTTTTGATGCAAGGTTAACTGTGCTCTGTATTCCGGATTTTTTAAAGAGGATTTGATTCTTTTTACACTGTCTAGTTGAGCTCCGAAACATCTGGTTGCTGAGATCCTCTTAAGGCCCTAACATCTTGCAAAGCTTGGGTTTCGTAACAGTCTATTAAAAAACACTTTAAAAAAGTCACGAATTCCACATCTGCTGTGAAAATGAACGATTCACCTGAGCCTCCTTAGTTGCTGAATATCAAATATTTTGTGACTGTTTGTAAAGTATTCTTTGGGCACTATTTACGAAAGATGGATTTCCATCAGGCAAACAGTGCGAAATAGATACAGCATGCCAGAAGCCCACATGCAGTACAATATGCAAACGATTGAATTAGCTATCATCTACTTTTAACCAGAATTTATTTATCCAGCTTCAGCGGCCTAATCGAACACTAGGCCAGAATGGCTTAAAATTAGCTAGTTATTCAATCAGTCACGATTAAACAATCATAGTTTCGTTCGACACGTGATCCAGTTATTGCGTACACCTATTTTTCATTTAATAAAATCTAGATTCCTAGAACATGGCCTCATTCATAAATACTATACTTTTATAGGCAGTTATTCATTTTCTTAATTTAGCATGAAGTGTGAATTCATGCATTGTGGCTTAGAAGTAAGTGCAAATCACGCTATTCTTGTATACAGAAGTGTTTACACATCTTAACATTATGCGGTGTGACAAATATATACCTTTAAAAAAAAGAATTCTGCATGCATTTGGGTTTGCACTGTTAGCCGTGGACAACGGTAAAACATCTGTAAACTTTTCTAGGGGGCATAACTTTAAGCGCTGGTCAATGATTTCTGAATGCTGCCGGCAGGCGAAGGTCACTAAGTTCGGAGCAACTATTTAATAGCTCTTGAATGGCAAGGAAAACTGGGCACGTTGGTATGTCAAGGTCATGAAAGAAAGTTGTGAATCCCGAAAAGAAACACACGACGTGTTGGAACCTTGTGTATTGGTTCCAGGTTGACCCATTTTTAAGTAACTTCCAATGCTTTAAATTTCTAATGCTTCGTATGCCTAATTTTATGATGTTGTAAACCCCCAGAGTTTCTCAACGGTGAGATGGGCTTGTTCGTTGTTCAGTCACGCAGTCGCGTCCGATGGACCGCAGCACGCCAGGCCTCCCTGTCCTGCACTGCCCACCCGAGCCCACGCACATCACCCTGACGATGCTATCCGACCCTCTCATCTTTAATTATACATCTGTAACGTATAACCTGGGGGGTCTACTGGATCCGTACATTAGGAAAAGCCATGGCTTGGCTAGGGTTAGAGTATGGCATATGGATTCCCACAGAAGCGGCTGCTGGGGCGGTGGGTTTATTCACACGGGGATCAGAACAGCCCAAGAACCATCTGGAGACAGATCGCCTTTGTTTTTGGGGGCGCAGACATCTCCTGCGCTGGAGGTGCAAGGACGCCTTCTTAAATCGAACCTGAGAAGGACAGACGTTGAATCAGGAGAACTGATCCTTGACAGCTGACTGTGCTTCCAAGGAGGAGATGATTCCGCTTGCACGATACAAGTGGGATACTTGAAAAGCATCCAGGGAGCTTCAGTTGGTTCAAGAGGACGTGGCCCGCATCGTTCTGCGCAAGCCGAGACCACCCCTCTCGCGGGAGCTGCGTTGGCTGCTGATTTGCTTCCAGGTCCAACGCGAGGTGCTAGTTGCCGGCTTTAAAGCCCGACATGGCCTGGGCCAGGTTGTTTTGAAGGACCATCTTTTCCCAGTCAGACCTACTTGACCCATCAGAGCAGGAAGGCGTGGAGCGTTACGGGTCCCCTCTCTCAAGGAGGTCCACCTGGTGGAACCAAGAAGAAAGGCCTTCTCCACTGTGGCTTCCTCCTGGAAAATAATCCCTACGGAAATAAGATTGGCCCTCACTTTGACGTCCTTTCAAAAGGCCCTGAAGACGTGGTTCTCCCAACGGGCCTGGGGACCCCAGGTGAGACGGAGCCCACCCAATAGCTGGTTTGACTGTCATTGCCAGGAGGGTGGGTTTTTTTAATGGGGTTTTATTTCAGTAAGCCGCTCAGAGTCACCGGGGGTGAGTTGGGCAGCCAAATAATATTTTTGTAATAAATGAATAAACGTACCCACCAGCTTCTGGGACCCCGTCCAAGATGTGCCGTTCTGTTTCCCCCCTCCCTGAGCCTCACCCCCAGATTTTAGGTGCCCAAGAGCCAGCCAAGCGTTGGTGCGTACGGAGATCACCCGCGGGCTCTTCGCCTTCATTGTCCTTCCCCTGCCCTTGTTGCGGCTTATGCTTCTGCAGACCCCGGCGGTGATTCATCTCCTGTCCAGCCTGCAGCGACTTTGACTTACTGTTCTGTTGGCAAGGCTCCCTGAGCTACACAGGGAAGCGACATAGGGTGGTGTGACGTTCAATTAAGCCATCCACGATCCCTTGAGGTAGGTACGGCAACGGTTTATTTCTTCTGCTCCCGAAGTCTGCCGGTTTGGATTTGTCCACCTATCTACAGGAACAGTATCATTTTGGCTCCGTCAACAATTCCTTTTTAGCTGATGAAAAAGACGGTTAATTTACTCACCCAAGCCTAGTGATCAATTCATTCACCTTGCAAAATTGCTTCTAAACTAGAAGTCAAAATATTTAGGTGATGAAAAGGTTTTTTTTTTAATTTACTAATTGAACCGATTAATCAATTCGCCCACCCAGCGACCCTCCTCCTAAGCTAGAAGTCAAAATACTCATCTGGTACTGCCTGTGCACTAGGGAGCCATGGGTGTTCGTGGCTTCCAGCTCTGTCCACATTTATTGTTTATAAATAAATAAATCTATTTATTTATTTATTTAAATAATTGTTGTTTATTTCCCCTTCCCTCAAAAGGTCAGTCGCAAATGGATGCTGCATCATCTAGATGCATGTGTATAGCATAGGCGAAATGAACTGGAAGACACAGTCCTGCCTTTTTCTTTTTCTTTTTGGAAGATATTTTTTCTACATATAAAGTCAGAAGTACTTTGGTTAAAGCAAGGTAAGAGTTTTGAGTGAATTTGCTGGGGACTATTAAAGCAGACATTCAACCGTAACTGCTTCAATGATGTTTTTCTGATTGATAACGCTAATATAATTAATATTCCTTGCCAAAAGGAAAGATAAGTACTTGAATGAAGATGTGAGGCTGATCTAGGAGAAAAGCTTCATTTGGTTTTATAGTCCTTATCCTGACATTCTTTGGGAGGGGAAAGGGCGAGCCTCAGTCTAAGTGAGCTGAACGCTGCTACGACCGAGAACATCACAAGAGACTGACGCGCAAGCTTTTTCAATGTACCATGGCTGATTTTCAATGAGCTCTTCGAATGCGGGAACTGGCAACTCTTTGGGTGGACGAGCACTTCTGAAATCGGAAAAGCGGCCAAGGGTGGTTGCACAAACTGTCGCGGCCACTTCAAAGCGCACAACGTTAATGTACTGCTTCAAGTGCCCGCCATTCTTTCAAGAACACACCATCAAGGTATTCTCTCTTTTTGGGGGAACAAGCTGGAGTACCTCCAAGCAAGGCGGCATTCAATGTATTTTACGATTCACTTCACAGCCGTACTGCTCACTGGATGACTGCAACGATTTGCTTAACAACTCCGGCGAAAAGGGTCGTAAAGTGGGGTGGCGGTTCACCTAAGAAATCCCGGCCCCAACTGCGATCGTAAGTCGAGGACTACTCGCAGTCGGTCCCTGGCTTCATGTCCCCACCTCTTATCTCATGGAACTTTGGGGACCCCAACTTTCTTCCATGAGTAGCATTCTGGATGGGTCCGTCCTGGCTGGCTGGATTTAGGTCACAGGACAGGACAATCCTGAATAGTGAGAGCCGGACCGAGCACGAGGCCGTGTCCTCTGTTCCCAGCCTAGGGCTGTCGTCTGAAAAGTGACGCGCTTCCACACTGAACGGAAGCGTGCTGCTTTTGAGCCGGAAAGGTCGCCGCAGAGAACGCCAAAGGGATGGACGCTGCAGGAAGTATCGATCCGGATGGAGAAGCTGCTCTTCCTCTTCGCAAGACGACTCAGGACGCCCGGTGTTAAAAGCTCCAGTAGGGACCCCGAGCAGAAATAAAAAAAGATAAATCGGAGGGAGGGTGGCGGGGAAGAACAAACCGCAGCAGGGCCCCTTAAAGCCTGGTGAACGCGATGTGTCTCGGGTGGTCAGAGAGAATTCAACGGGCGCTCCTTCGAGGGTCAGAAACCGGAGGGAAGTGACAGGCAAGCGCTGGGTTGTACGGCTTCACAGCGCACCCTTCAGAACTTCTTCCGTGCGAATAACAGTTACACGCAGGGCATCAACAGCCCCAGCGAGCAGTTGTTGAATGAAGAATCGGCAGAGCCAGAACCTCACTCGTTTCACGAAATGTTTGCCGGTCATTTCAGCGCAAGGGTCCTGGATGCTGCTAAGCGTACGGCTGTGGCTGGACTGCACGTGACACCGAGTTAGGAGGAGGATTTCATGTGCGTTGCGAAGGGGTCTGCGAAGTATTTCTCCTGAGACGCTTTTGAGACAGTCAAAAGTGACTGTCCGGTATAAAAACAATATTTTTTAAAATCACACGTACAGCTTTTTATACTTTGATTTTGTCATCGCAATACCGAAAAAAGAATGGTTCATTTTTAGTTTTCGTATAATTCACACATAATAAACTTCAAAGCTTTCATTCAGCTGGAAAGCAGCACATAAAAATCAAAGCTGGAGACTAGATTTAACATAATAAACGTATTCAATTTCTAGATTCATACAGTGGGTGAAGCCATGGATAGTTGTAATTACGGCTTGTGGAATAAGTTTAAATGTCTGCTGGCTGAACCCATTGCAG
Source organism: Acrochordus granulatus (assembly GCA_032468055.1). Taxonomy (NCBI): domain Eukaryota; kingdom Metazoa; phylum Chordata; class Lepidosauria; order Squamata; family Acrochordidae; genus Acrochordus; species Acrochordus granulatus. Next base: position 42,695 of record JANHZU010004795.1, read on the forward strand.
TGCCCAAATGAAACAGCTCACATTGTGGCTGGATCAATCTGGAAACACAGCCACTATGGCTGTGGAGCAGAAATGTGGAAGTGGGAAACAGATTTCTTTTGATGTACCCGTTACATGAAATAGAACTCACTCTTTATGACCACGTAAGAGCAGACACACACGTACAGAACTGAGGCCAATAATGAAAAGGTTGGAGGGAGAAAAGGTTGGAGGGAGAAAAGGTTGGAGGGAGCGAAGAATCAATGCAGCTCCATTTGAATGGTGACACACTGAAAGGAATGTAATGAAACTATCTGTTTTACTGAGCTGCTGAATGGAACGCTGGCCGACGATCTGCAAGCAAAACAGCTCGACTGGTTTCCTTCTTTTCAAGGAAAGCAGGAAAGGCAGAGGTTTTGCTACACAGACTGTTGTTTCCTAGCATTCGAGATATTTGGCTCAACGTCCTCCACCAAATGCATTCGAAAAAAAAATCTCCCGGAGGTGCTTCTTTTCCAAAAGGCAACTGGACTTCTTTGATTTTCTTGAAGACTTTTCACTTCTCATCCAAGAAACTTCTTCAGTTCTAACTACCTGGTGCAGAACAGGAAGATTTATAGTCTTTGCGGTCAGCCAGTCCTTAACATACTGAGGGTCCTTGAAACCATCTGGGGGTGAATTTGGATCCTCACAGTCACTTGAAGGAGAATGCCAAGGACTGCATTGTCGACATGAATCTCCACAGACATCTAGACAAAAAAAATTGGGAAGCTTGGTTAATATTACAGTACTGTGCCCTAAGAAGAGGGTTCACTGGGGCTTTAGCCTGTTGGATAAAATAATAAATGGCTTCCATCTGTACTGCATCTCTCATCCCTCCGTTATGGAGCAGGCTGAGTGTCTGAAATCCTTCCCAAATAGAAAGCCGCAAGACTTGCAGCCAGGAAATGAAGTACACTTGTGTTTAACGGAGAGATTTCCAAAGGAGCTTCAGAGATCAAGCATTGTTCCTCGTTTTGTACTGTGCAGAAATAAAATCACAAGTCATTCCAAAAAAGAGGAAAAAGGGAAGCCTAGCACTGATGGTATTACCTAGCTGGGTAATGAAATATCTGCAAGAAAACAAGCAAGCTCAGGGAGCACCAAGGACTCCAGAAAAAGAGAAGATATTTAGGGCTTGGGAATCGCTTAGGAACATTAACCCAATGCGGAAGGGAAAGGGGTTCCATCAGAAAACTGCAGGGACTCTTATCTATTCTGCTCTGTGCCATCTTGTTTTGGTAGGAATTAAGGGTGGGCAGGGTAAGCCATAACGGTTGACTCAATGTGCTAAGCCCATTGAGACGTGCTACAAAAACTCGCCATCAGGGAGGAAAGAAAGGTTTGGCGCCTGGAGCCAAACCTCCTGGCGTGCTCCCCACCGCATTGTTGGTCCTTCACTAAAGAGCAAGTGGCATTGTTTGGGTGGGCAGACCTGTTGTGGTAACACATACAAGATGTTTTTGGGAAAGAGGAAGAGCAGTGGGCCCAAGTGCTCTCTTGAGTGATCCAGCAGATTGCATTGGCATTGGCGTTACTCAATCCGGACCTTGAGAAACAGGGGGACCACCAGGTAGCTGGAAACAGTTACGATGTTGTCTCTTTGCTGCAATCCAGTGGTTGCCTTACCCACTGTGCAGCGTTTCTCAAACTTAGCGACATTAAGATATGTGGGCTTCAATTTCCAGAATTCTCCCCAGCCTGCTGTACACACCGAGGCTGCCCCTTTCCTACTCAATGCCGAGCTGCCTTGGTGACCAAGCATGGGCTCTATGGTGGATCATGACCAGGTCTAGTACATTAAAGGCAAAAAACCCACCAGGGGCCTTTGTGCCTAAGGGTCCCAAGGTGACCACCAGTCTGCCAGATTTTATTTGCACAGATGACAATTCCATGGCTACCTTCCTTTTGACATTCATCTTGTCCTGGGTGGAGGCACCCGTTGGCCTTCCCACCAGCCAGGGAGCTAAGGATTACTAAGGAGCTAGATCCCCCCTCCTCATAAGAAACGTCTTGGCAAGGGGAAGGGTGATTAGCCCCATAGAAGGGCCAAAGCTGAAGTTGCGGCGAGCAGATGACTTTTTCCTCTCTAACCTTTGTTCCTGGGACGGAGTAGTGGAGGTGGAAGCAAGTTATTTTAGTCTGGTGTTGGTCAAAAGTCCCACCCTTGCTATTTAAGCAAGACTATCACCACCAGAAGATCCTCTAGCCCAGATTTTTCACCTGTGAGATGAACCTTCCTGGGGAAGGTACAGACAGAGTCCAGGGGAGGCATGAAGAACCTTTCACTGCTACAAGAAATCCACCTTTCCCAAAGTTTCATTATACTGTATTGTTTTCATTGCTGATTTGGTGTTTGGATATTTAGGTGAGGTGTGTACATTGAGATTATACAAAAGGGAGATGCGATAGCAAAAAGTTTAGGAAGCTTTGCTCTAATCCCAAATTGAATGTTTGCTTAGAAATTTTTATTTTTCTCGACTGGAGAACTTATTTCCTTCCTGTGCTTTTCTGTGCTCCATTTCCTTTGTCTCTTGTTTAAGTGCCAGCCTCTCTTGTTCTCTCCTCTCTTACTCTTTGCTTCCATAGTATTTATTTGAGCCGCTGTGGGAGATAATTATCTGAAAGGTAGGGTAAAAATAAATTTCCTTTTCCTGAGTGCTGGCACTATTCCTCCTTCCTCTCTAGGCCTGGGATATTTCCATAAGGGAGGAATTAAATGTACCGTACAGTGCACACCTGCCTCCTGAAATGGCTTGGTGCAGGAAGGATTGCAAACCTTTCTTTGAACTGCCAGCTGGAACCAGTTGGGAGATCAGAATTCCAGAAAAATTAGCATTGCCCTCATGGTAATGTGCACGCAAAGAGAAACA
>JANHZU010004795.1:46545-61937 GCA_032468055.1 Acrochordus granulatus
ATTGTGAGGTGAGGACAGGTGGGCGGGGATGGTCTGTGGTGAGGCCTTAGGAACCGGCCTGGACCCGACAGCGTCACCGAACCCCCTCAGGTAAAACGATAGACCGTCCCGGAGAAGGAGTTTAGCTCAAGCTTTCGGCAAGGCCCCATGAAAGGTTTTTGGGGGTTGTTGTTTTAGTCGCACCCAAGATGGCGCCGGGATCGGGACAAACCGTTTGCTCCCGCGGGTGGGGAAAGAGGTGTAGGGCGCTGCCGTACCCCCCTCCCTGCCGGAGAGGTATAGTCCGCTTCCCCCTCCCTGCCCTAATCGGGATACCCCATCCGCCCCAGAAGGGGGGGAGAATGAGCTGCCCCAGCTGGCCCTCCCCCTCCCTGCTTGGTATAGTCCGGACCCCGGCACCTCACTGGACCGGGGGGGGGGAAGTTGAAGCCATTTTAATGCCCCCTCCCCAGCACCGTGGGCCTTTCCCCGGCCGAGGGCTGCTGGTCCTCCTTCCGTGGCTGGACCGTTCACCCTCCGGCCGTCTGTCGCTTTTCCTTCCCCTTCGACGACGTCGCGACCGGCGTCGGCCCGCGTTCCCCCCCCATGGCCCAGAGTGGTTGGGACGGCCGGGGTTGACCGTTGGGCGCGAGCTCCCGGGGCTCTTCGCGCCCTCAGGAATCGTAGCCTGGCGGCGCCTCCCTAACATTGGTTGGCGGGGCGAGCGGCCGGCGGGGCCCCCGCCCGCCCTCGGCTCCCGTTCTTGCTCGGGCTTGCCCGGGTGTGGTTGCATGCACTCGCGACCTTGGGGTTGCATTCCCACGTGCTAATGCGTGCCGCGGCTGGTCCAGCCCCGCGGTCCATGAAGCTTGATGCAAACGCCCGGGCGGGTTAGGACAAGAGCGGGAAAGTGTGCGTGTGCAGGGAGGAGCACGCCCGGCTCCACGTGGCCGTGCAAAAGACCCAGGCGTGCGGACCGCTGCTTCCCGGCCCAAACGATTGGGCCGGCGCGTGAGGTTAAGCTCGCCGAAGAGGTTGCCATTGGCTCAGGGCGCGCGCGGCTGTGAGCAAGGACTGGTTTGCATAGTAATAAGATCCCACGTTGCAAGGAGCCGAACCGACCGCCTTCGAGTTGCGTGTGCGCGTGCAGCCTGTAACACACAAATCCATCGCTTTGCACCAAAAATAGACGAGAAATAGCCCCGCTCGTCCCTTTTTACCAGCACGAATGTTAATATCAGTCTTCGTCCAAGTACATGGAGTTGGAAATCCCAACAACGTCGAGGGGATGGACATTGGGAGCTGTGCTAAGTCGTAAAAAAGAGGCTTGTTTCAAGCCTCTCCTGAAAAAGGACTTTCAACTCTCCCCGGACACGGGGAGTTGTGGTTTTTGGAGCGACTGGAGGTTTTGCCCCTATTTGATCAGAAAACTATTTAGGGTGCAGTTAGAAAATGAAAAGCTGCCTGCATTTTACATGGGGGTAAATGGTATTTGAACACCAAACAAGTCTATCCCAATAATTTTTTTTGTTATAAAATATATCTTGCCTTATCTCTAGTACATCAAGGCAACTTACATTAAAAATGTAAGTATTCTCTAGTTTGATAGCATCTTCCAGCTTCTTGGTGTTAAAGGCCAAATAGCTCCATCTGTGCCCAAGAGGAAGGTATAGGCAATTTATTTTTGCTTATGTATATAATTTATATATCGCTGACATCTGCATAGACTCTTAGCAACTTTTCACAGTAATACTATCGAAACAAAAACAGCAGTTCGTTTCTTTTTCAAATTTTCAAACTGCCCGTTTCCCTTGGAGATAATAAGGTGCTGCAGCAATACCTGTGGCAGACCTCCACCATCTCCCAAATATTCTCCATTGTGTGGCAGACCTCTATAATCTCCCAAATATTTTCCCAGAAAATTTTTTACCATCTCTGAAAGGTCACAGAATGGCTTATCTGAGCTCAAGGACAGGTTTTTGCATACAGGGCTTCAACAAGCCCTGGCCCTCTTGGTAAGGAGGGGTAGCAGGCATTAAAAGATTTTTATCAGCAAGTCCACACTGGCTTGATCAATTCTGCACAGGGAAAGTTATCCTGAGGTTACTGGAAGCCAAGCCAGATGTGACTAGAGGTTGGACTCTGGAATTTGAATTGCTTTCAGAAATCTATGACAGCTCTTAGCACAAAGTTACCTAGCTACGACACTCTCTTATTCGCCAGCAGACAAGATGTTATGTTATATCCAATTACAGCTCCCAGATGTTTTCAAAGGAAGTCCTTTGTAGCCTGCAGTTCGCTATTTCAATCACATGGCGATAAATGTATGAATCACTGTTGCCAGGGTCTCCCACTCCAGGTAGGGCTATGGGAAACCCATCGGCCAAAGTTGGGCAAAGGTCCTCTGGCCCAGGCTCCATCTACTTATCTAGGGTAGCAGTGAGTCCAAGATGATGGCCAAGTTATGGACCTCCTTCAGGGGAAGTGCCATTCTGCCCAGAGTTAACTGGCAGAGAAATTTATTCTGAACAAATCACAACTCTAGATTGGGTTCAGCTTTTTTTCTTTTATGAAGAAGTCAAACAGTAGGAAGAAGAGGACTCAGCCTCAGGACACACCAGAAGTGAGGTAGCCATTGAGGTGACTTCTCCTCTAACACCACTGATGTATATTTTTCAGGAAAGAATAGAATCACTAGCTTAACAGAGAAGACCCTCTAAACCTCGAAAAACCCCTTAAAATAGCCAATTGTGGAGTCACACGCTCCTGGAATGTCTGGGGGCAGGGTGCAGAGAGGATATGCTGTTCATAAACAGGCAGGTAACCTCCCTCTACTTCTAATTCAACCACATGCTTCACGTGGCAGGTAGATAATGTATTTTTTTTCTTTGTGTGATAATGGAGTTCATCATCTTTGTAATCCAATGGATTATGAGAGAAATGATGGGTTGCAACCAATCAAAATTTTGCACTCCAGGAGCTGAAACAAGTATGGGCTTGATTCAACAAGAAATTTCTAAAATCCAATTATTCATCATCCGCTTGTTTTCATGTCTGCATTCCTTGCTTCTGTATTGCATTTGTCATTGCTCTAGAATGGACTGGGATTACCCGGGTGCAGCCTGATGGCCTGAGGGTCACTGGCAATAGAGAGTTGTAGAATAGTTGCAAAATTGGGGAGGGGGTAACTGAAGAAGGCTATGATGAGAGATGTAGCAAAGTTAATATTTAAATATTTAATATAATTTAAATAGAAGCAATGTTTAAAATTTAGGCTGCAATGTTATCCAAATAGAATGATGAATTTATTTTGATTCTCCATTCCAACTGAATAGAGCTGGAGCCAAAGAAACAAGGATAGAGTGATGAGTTTTTATCATGGCTACTGCAGTTCAGTTCAGTTTGAACGTTCAGGGTTTTTTTGTAATTCTGTGTTGGGTCATGGATCATTGATGCTGTGCTTCAATTATAATTGGCATATTGTACTTTTTTCTTTCACATATAATTAGAACCTCAGTTCTAGTAATCTTAATCGCTTTCCTACTAATCTGCCTTGAAGTAAAATGTTATATAGAGTTTTTTCATGTGCAACATTAAGTGCTTTTTCAAATGAATTCAAGTATAAGAGATTTATGTTATCTCTCTGCACTAAGCGCCCCATTATGTTCTGATATCCAAGCCTCTTTCCTGGAAAGAAAAATCACATCTCAGTGTAAATTGCTAGCTGTTTTTGAGAATTAACCTTAACCTGGTAGATAGGTTCACCACTGTATTCTGTCACTTCAGGATATTTTCACTGTATTTATGGAAATAAAGCCATTATCATTTCTGGGGTTTGGGTATAAATTGGATGATTTTGATAAAAGTGTTATGAAAGGGTGAAAGAGCATAGCATTCATATAGTGTTAAAACCTGCAGACATTTGACTGAATATTGCACATGTTGACTATCGTAAATTTATTTATCAAATAATCCATTTGCCACAGATGGAAGTGACAAAAGCCATTGCTCATACCACCCACCTTTTATGTGGGATGAGATGAAACAAGTATCTGCAGGCTACTCTTAGTCAAACCAACATTTTGTTCCAAGGAAACGGAAATTTTGGATAGAGTCATATAAGCAGACTGTATTACATGAATGGAACAAATGTCTACAAAGAGTAGATTTAAAATCCATTTTCCAGATAGCATTGACTTTTTCCCTTTGGCAAATCCTGCACAAATAAGGTGGTCCGCTGGCAAAATAATTTTGAGGTAATTGAAAGTGTTTAATTCTTGGCCTATTTGGGGAATAATAGCCAGGACTTTTAAAGCTGCCATTTCTTAAACTCTAGTAGCTTGTTTGCACATATCATTAAATCAGAACGGGTGACTTAATTGTGCTAAGTCATAATGAGAAATTTATCAAATAACATCACAGTAAGCGAAAACCAAACATCTCTTTGCAAAGTTTTCAAAGTTCCAACTCAACAAGAGGATACCCGTTGTGGAAAGCAGCTTTGTGTTCTGTGCAAACTCAGTCACCCATGACTATTATATCTACAGTAGTTGTTCAGGCCTCATTGTGCTTTTTTAGAGACCCTGTTGTATCCCAGTTTGTTTGCTGCCAAACAAACATTAAGGCTGATCATGTACTCAAACAAGTTGATCTGGAATTGAGGAATTCATCTTTTTTACACGTAATATTAAATAGGTCCATGTGAATATTTTGAAAACCTCCTCCAAAATGATTTTGCACAATTCTAGCACTGAACTGAAAAAAAATTTACATTGTGATCTCTGGAATCTTGTGAGATGCTGAATATAAAGGTAACTTTAAAATGGAAAACAGCTGGGAGGGAGCTGCCCCGTCATTGCATTTCCTAATGTTTCCAGATTCATCCAGTAGTTGCCCTTTGTGCCTGTATAGAAAAGAAAACGGCTGCATTTCGAACAGTTTTGTAGTGGAAATAAACGGAATGGAAGTTTCAGCACATCTCCATTTCCTTAACACATATTATTCCTGCAGGGCTCTCTACAGATTGCATGCACACACGTAATGTGTATCATGAGAACAGAAATTTAGTTAGAAAATCACCCAACCATTTTGCATGGCAGCATAATTAAAAAAAAAAACATGAGGTTCATTTCCGCTATTCATTGATTACGTGCACTTCGACTCATACAAAAAGCATATTGTGGCCGTAAGTCGAGAACTGTCTGTACTGACATATCCAGCCCAAAGCAACGACGATTGAAATAACACAAGTCCTCAATGAAGGAGAAGGTAGCAAAGAGGCAGCAGTCGTGACCCAGCAGGTGGTGAGTTATAAACAGTAATGCAGTTTTCAGCACTTCTGCTGCTATGACAGATTTCTCTTGCCAAAGGCTCTCCGATATATAATACAATAATTAAATGAAACGCGGGATATGGCGTTTGCAAGCATTTGTAGTGCTGCCTCTAAACCCAATTAAGCACTTTCACCTGGAAGGCCAAACGATAACCCACAGCATAATTCCACATGCTAAATCAGCCTATCATAAAATATGCTGCTGTTGCATCCGGCTCCCAATGAGAGAGAACATTCTGGCCTCAGCAGAACAAAATAACATTAATAGTCATTCCTCATTTGCTATGAGGAGCTGTAATCTTTGTCCCTGCTCTGGCACCCTGGGTTTTAATTAATGCCCAGCTGTATTGTTATGTGGAGCGTAACCATAATGTTATATGGTTGGTAATCCAGAGCTGGAGCTTTTAATATTGTGGGCTAATAATAGGAAGAATTTGTTCTATCTAATGAGGCAAAGGGAAATATTCCGATCATAGTATTTTTCGAAAAACTGATCAAACCGTCTTCTGTTGCTTATTCTATCCCAGATGTTTTATTCTGTCCCTGATGTCTGATACAGCGAGTCCTCCTTTAGCGACCACACTTGGTCCTTAAGTGAAACTGCAACTCTGCTTATGATCTTTGCTTTACAGAACTGTGAAGGTCATAAAAGCAAGAGTTGGTTATAATGTTATGTTTTCATCATCATAATTGAAAATGGTCACTAAACTAGGTGGTCACTAAATGAGGAGTACCTATATGAAAGTCAATATTTTCTATTGGAAATATGTCTTGGATGAGTAGGCCAGCAATAATAGTGTAAAATGGTAAAATTAATGATACATGTACACAGATTTATGCTTATTTTGATATGGTCGAATCTTTCTTGTACAGACTTTTTTATCAGTGTTGTCTCTTTTGTTAATGACAAGGTGATATCTTCACTGAAATTGTAAGGAATCTTTGAAAACAAGATACTAAGAAAGTAAATAACTCCACAGAGTACGCCAATAATCCTGTCTCTATTTTTACTCCTTCCTTTTCATCTGGATGTGTTAGCTGAATTATGATTTTAGCTGTGATTTTTAATTGGGTGTAACTTTCAAAATTATTCTGACATCCCTACGTCACCTCAGGTGTCCTTAAAATGGAGAAGTGGGATAAATGAAACAATCACAAGATACATCCCCTTCACTTTCTTTTACCTTTTCATTCCATTTTAGCTTGAGAACGAACCATTTGAACTTTTATAAATGCTTCTGCATATTGCAACTTAAATTTCAAACAAAGTTTTACTTTATTACGTATGGTACTTACCTTGTTCATTTTAAGCTGCTGTGAGTAAGAAGAGGGAAATGTGCATGCTGAGAGAGGGCAATCAAGTGCTTAATATGGATTCAGTTCAGTTTGCAATAAAATTCGTATGTTTACACCGGTTTGATGTTGAGAGCCAGTTTGTGTAATGGTTAAGGTGCTGGCCTATCAACCAGGGACGGGGAGTTCTAGTCCTGCATTAGGCATGGAAGCTGGCTGGGTGACTTGGGGTCAGCCCCTCTCTCTCAGCCCATCCATCTCACAAGGGGAAAATAAGAAGAGGAAGCGGTATTAGGTATGTTTGCAGTCTTGAGTTACTTACACAAAGTTATAAAGGTGGAATAAAAATGAACAAATAAATCCAACCCCATCACATTGAGTATCTGAGAAACTTCACCTGAGTGTTGGGCTCCAAGGCAAGTTAAGCTGTATGGGATCAGATAATTAGGATTTAATGTCTAGTCCTCCTCTGGAGATGGTTTTAGTTTTTTTTAAAGAAGACTTTCCATAATAATATAGGTCTGCATAAGGATACGTTTGGAGGACAGAGCCAGTGTGAAAACAGAACATATAATAACCTTCTAATGTAATTCAGCCAAAGAAGGAGAATTCATTAAATACAGCTTTGTCTCTGATAGAGGTTCAGATACAAAAAATAAGACGAGGGCAGCACAAAACATTTGTAACTCAAAAAAGCTTTCATCTCAGAACTCTCTGCTTTTAGCTCAAAATAACTGATTTGGGCTTAAAATGGGATGCTTCGAATCTGAAATGTTTTGTACATTCTTCAATAAAATTAAAATTCAATATTTTTTTTTTAGAAATCCCCAACCAGATTTAAGAAAGAAACTGTTTGCCTCCAGTATTTGAAACTCTGGAGAGCCAGTGAGATTGAGAAAGAGGGAAAAAATGGTTTGGCAAGAGTGTTAGTTTTGTAGAGGAACAATGTAGGCATCTCCTTGCCTCTAGTATGTTGCTTGGTGTAGGACAAGTTTGAGCAGTTCAAAATGGATGGATTTCAACCCCCAGAATTCCCTAGCCAGATGTGCTGGTTGTGGGATTCTGGGAGTTGAAGTCCATCCATCTTAAAGTTCCCAAGGTTGGTGTAGGGTCAACTACCCTTCAATCTAACCTGATGTACAAGTCCTAAACATCAGTCTGAATTCTTTGGAGGAAGAAATTATCTTCAATACATTGAATAGAGCTACAAGAACATCTTGGCACTGATTCTGGAACAGATGCTTCTCAACACAAGGGACGAAGATATGTTTTCTCTGCTGGCAGAGGGGGTTGTACATACCGCCTTCTGTCAGCCGTGACTTGCTTTCCCTCTCCACAATGCAGACATAATGTATTTATATTCTCCTGCCACTTGCCTCTTTAGCTGCTCTTAATGGCATAGTATATTTTAAGCTGTCTTGCTCTTCTCACACCCACACAGCGACCACAAGCTAGTCCAGAGGATCCTGCAGGGATGTAAGGAACTGAGCAACGGCCTTGCATCCTGCTCATGCTTCAGCTAGCTGCATTTCCTTAATACCAACTGACACTAGCACATTGCTGTAGGTATTCATGCTTCTGCAATGGTAGCTGTCAAATGACTGCATACTCTTGGATTATTAAAAGGAAAAGAGAAATGGACTTGAAAATATATGCTATTGCTGTTTTTGCTACCTTGAGAGGGGGCAGATAAATTCTTGATATTTTCAGAAGTTGTAATAAATGCAATCTGTTGATGTAATGTTTTGGGAGCTTCAGCATCTTATGGAAGTGTTTGATTGCTAATCGGTTCTGATCATAGTCTACTTTTTCCTTCCCAAAATCTGCACTGATTGCGCTTCATAACAATTGCTGTCTCTGGGGGAACCAAGTGGCATACTGAAAACAGTTTTTGGGACCATCCATTTGTAAAATATTGTATTATTTCCTCCTATATTTTGCCATTATGAAAACCAGTAATGTCTTCCCAAAAGTCAATCATTGGAAGTCATAATTAGGAAAAAAATAGATTTGGTAAGCCGGTATCTTCTCAACAGCTTAGGATGCTAAGCCAAAAACATCTCTTGGCATCATTACCATTTTGTATTATTGTCCAGTGGTGTAAAGGAATTCAAATCATATTGGCTCAATGACATGCTTGCAAAGTGTAACTGTCTGTTGTCTTGGACATATATCACATTACGTCCTGCTTTGCTTCATTGTGGTTAGTTGAATAAATCACAACAGACCAGTTCATACAGTATGCTAGGCCATAAACTTAGTTTTACAAACCATTTCTTAAATTTATTTTATTTACTAGATATAGCTCCTGCTTTTTATTCAGGAACTCATGGTATTGCACATAATAGAAATAGCCATTGACTTATGAACAGTCACTTAACTGTTCAAAACTACAACGGGCCCATAATGGATGCTTTATAGCCTGTAAAATACTTCTGGCTGTCATGAAATGTTCTGCTGCTCCCTCTTCTCCACAATCACAGTTGTGAAGCACTTGGAGTTTCCTCACCTTTACAACCAGTTGCTGCATCCTGCAGTCATCTGACAGTGATCTGTGACTTTTTTGATGGTTTCTGTCAAAAAATGCCCATTCAGAAAAATGAGTTTGTATTTATAACTGGTGTTTGCTTAACATCCTCAGATTCGCTTAATACCATGGTAATTTGCTTAACGACCATCACAAATGTCATAATCTCAGGTCTGGTCATGGGCATGCCTCGACTTATGATCATAACAACTTAACAACCAGAAATCCAGTCCCAATTGGAGTTGTAAGTTAAAACTACCGATATAGATACAAATATACACAGACACACACACATGTTCACACACATAATATGGGTTCAGTTTTTTATAGCTGCATTCACACAATATTGTAAGCCGTTACAACATCAAATAAACCACATTATTGCTTAGCATGATGTTTGAATCAATACTGATTTAGATTTCAAATCTTAATAAGCAAAATAATTACATAATTATTATCTAAAAGGAATGAACCCAGTTATTGTTTCTTACTGAGCTTAATAATATCCATAGGAGAAAAGGTTAATCTCTCCTGTTTTAATCAAGGAGCTTGATTTGTATTTGTGTGTGTGTGTGAGACAGAGAGAGATGCTTTGTTACATACATATGTTAATGGTAAGGACGCATCATAGCTTTATTGTGCTGAGTACTGAATGTACTATATTTATTACAGGTTTCTTTCATATTTCCTTTTGTGTCATTATAGCTCCGTTACAGATGACAGTCTGTTGACCCAACATACAGCAGGCATATGAATCCCTTTAGACAAGAATAGTTTCCTCATTAACTCCCACAGAATGGAGTCCCATAGCCAAGATGACATGGATTTGAAAGAGGAAACTGCACAAGTGTGGTCTGAATCAGATGGGCATGACCAGAACTCTACTCAGGTGACCAAAAGTGATTATTTATTTATCAAATTTATATTCTGCTGGATTCAAAAAACAACTGTTGGTGGCTCACAATAAAACATTATAGAATTCTTTCTTTGTCTATATAAGAATCAATTTGTTTTTCTGAAATAATTTAACATGTATTTTAAATTGATTTTGGGGCTAGAAGGGGGAAGGTGGATTTTCATTGGATGCATAAAAATACGCATTACTATTAATATTCAAGAGTGCATTTTATAGATCAATTGAATCATCAATTGATTCCAATATTCACATGATGCTGTGAAATTTCCTTATCTGCAGATATTACCAAAGAAAAGGCTTTGATGACAGTAATTGAATCACAATGACTTTCCAGGCTAGCTGGAAAATGTCACAAACAGCTGATGACTGCCCCATGTGGTGGGTTGCATCATTACATTTTCTTAGTGAAGGATTTTGGGAGAAAAATCTGGATTTTCTCTGCAGGAAAAATAAAACAGTTTCCTGTTTCAGCAAGTTAGGTCTATTTAAGCACTCTTGTATTTTTGCAATTTCTTCATTGACAGATATACCGTATAAACATTTGAAATGTCTCTGTATTTCTGATTTTATTTCACTGGTTCATCCTTTTTCAATCTTTGTGTTCTTGGCATTGATTATATGGTGATAGTGGTGGTGCTTATCTCCAGTTCACAGCCGAGGGAGTCAGCATTTGTCCAAAGACGCTTCCGTGGTCATGTGGCCAGCATGACTAGACATCAAAGGTGCACAGACGCTGTTACTTTTCTCACTGGATTAGGTGGCACCTGTTTATCTACTTGTATTTTTACATGCTTTTGAACTGCTATGTTGGCAGGGGCTGGAATGGGAGTTCACCCTGTTACAAGGCAGGGCTTGGATCTTGATCTCAAGCTGCCGACTTTCCGGCCGACAAGCCCAGAGTCTTAACTGCCCAGCCACTGTACCCCTGCCACCATTACATAACAGGTAGCCTTTCATTTAGACAAATTCCCTCTGTATTTTGGAATCTTATATTGTATTTAAAGCTGATAAAATATTGCAATGGGAGTAAACTGCCTCCATCCAAATATTCCAATTAACTGAGTTTTTGACTGGACCCTCTATGATTTATTTCCCATCCTCTGTTTTCTGTAAAGGAACATTATAGGTTGGACTTTCCCATTCAAAGACATTGGATGATGTCCTGTTTTCTCTGAGTTGGATGTACCATTGTAACAACTATGTCCTGTACACTTTTAGATATATATTACAAATATTTCTTCCTTCCCTCCCTCCTCCAGGTCCACTTTGTCCCTGAAAGTGGAACAGTGGCACAGATTGTGTATAGTGATGACCAAGATCGTCCTTCGCAACAAGTGGTCTACACAGCTGATGGTACATCTTATACCTCTGTGGATACTTCAGAGCATACATTAGTTTACATCCATCCTGTGGAAGCCACTCAGGCATGTGATTTCCTTTCTCTCCACTAATGTTTCTCTTATCTGTGACTGCTGAGAGAAATAATGTCATTGAGGACACACCTGCACAGCTTTCTGAATGCTTAAGGGGTCTCAGCTGTGCATAATCTTTGCTCCATTCACTCCAAATAACAGTGAAGATGTAAAAAAAAACATCCGGGGCTATTGAATATGAAACCTGTCCATTTTGCTTTTCTGAAACTCTGGGAAAAATTAATTTCAGCCATTATTGCACTGAACAAATAAAGGAAAGGTTCTTATTGTTTTCTGCATCAAATTGGGACAACTGCTTATAATTAGTCAACTGAAGCATGATTGTTTCTAACTGTGTTAGCTTATATTTGATAAATATATTAATCTATTGGTTTAGAATTGTGGTTTCTAAATATCTTTTTGCTTTGGATTGCTGTGTATCCCCTATACGTGTTTTGTGTCTGTACATGATATAGTAACACACTTAACAGTTAAGATTCATGGATAGAAAAAAGGAAACTAGCTACCATAAACTGAGTAACCATATTAGTTGGCTTAATATTGGTTAAATTCTCCTAACATCCATTAATTCTATAGAATTAACCCAACATCCCATTGAACTATTTATTTAGCCAATGTTCTAGATTCAAATGTGTTCAGATGAGATTATAGTTCAGCATTTTCTGAATGCAGATGGTGTCTGCACTGTGTCATAATGGCTTTTCAGGATTTCTGCTGAAAGTTCTTTCCATGTAGTGCTAGACTTTGAATATATTTCCTTCAAAGTGGTGGTTCTACCACTTGTGAAGCCCATTACTGTAGAATACCCCAACGGGTTTGTATGATGATGAGAAGGTTGCAAGGAAACCTCTCCTAATGAATTTTTAGGGAATGTCATTGTTTGAAAAGACTACAGATCTAACAACATTTTTCATTTTTTAAAAAAAATTTTTTTAGAATTCCAGTATATGTTATTCATGAAACATCAGACAGTGTTGATCGACTTTTTTTTTTTTGACAAAATTCATTTTTGGATAGCATCATTTGTATGCTTGTGCTAAACAGCCATGCAGCTTTTTCTTTCCAAATTTTGTTGTATCTTAAAATTCAAATATTTATAGCTATGCCTTGAAGATTTATTAGTGCTTTCTACATGAAAGCTGCTGTCTAACATTATCTCTTTGAAAAATATTTGGCTTTTGGTGCTGAAACAAGATGTATTTCCATAAAAATATATAGAATATTAACAGTTTATTATAGCGACAAAGGTATTTGGCATTGTAAAAAAATGAAATAAATTAGGCATTTATGCAATATCAGTTCCTTAGCAACAATATCTTTTGTAAACTACCGATGAACAAAGAATATTGAAATTATTTTAATCCTTTTAACTTATCTTTTAAGACTCTTTTTACAGACCCATCCCAAGTGACATATGTCCAGCAAGATGCAGATACACAGCAGGTAAGGCTTAATCATTTTCTTGATTTATAATTGCTTCTTTTGAGTTATTTTCCTAGGAGGAGGATCTTGCTACTATATAACCTGTTTTTGGTTCTTCCTTAGGCTGCATTCAGCTATTTTTATTTGATGTGGCAGGAAAAGTCAACAAAAAAATATTTCAGTTTGAGAAGTAATGAATGAGATCTGGCTGGGGAATGCAGAGAAAAACATAGCAAAACTGTTTTCCTAATTAAGTTTGATGGGTGATACAGTTCATAATATTGCCAACTCTTTTGTTCTAAGTGCATCACTTCTTATTGTGGCATAAAGTGGAATTTATACAGTTCACAATGTATTTCTCAGTGTGCACACATACACAGAGAGAGAGAAGAAACAGAGGGGAGAGGAGAAACTGATATACAACGTATACATATCATGTATCTTTGTTGCACAGAAGACAGTACAGGAGCTTCCTATGGTCACCATTGGTAAAAGGGATGGGAAGGATGCTTGGTGTACTTTCTCAACTGTGTCGTTTCATAAATAGCATATAGAGCCTGGGGTATACATTTTTGTTTGTTTTATTTATTGAAAAGTACATTATGTCGAGCTATTCATAACACGATAGATCAAAGGAATAAAGTCAAAGCTCAATAGATTTAGTACTGTAGATGCTATTTAAGATAAAACATACCAAACACAGCTATGCTGGCCATGTAGACTATTTGTGATTTTGACTACAAGCAGCATTGAAAAGGAAGGCCTCCCAAAACAAGGATTAAATGAGTTATGAATTTGAAGGAAGTTTCATCATTTCTGGTTATCACCATGACAGAACTGGCTAGGTTTGTACAACATGCTGAGCTACAAGTGGCCATGTAATTTGTGACCCAGTGGGTTGTCAGTCTCAACCAGTTTCCTTTGTTTAGAGATGGATATGTTGTGTGTGTCATTAAATCATGATTAAATAAATGGTAGGTTACCAGCTTGTATGAACATAGCCATTATCTCTCATATGCCAGCCTAGTCAATGTTAATCATGGCCCATTTCACCTATTTATATATTACCCACCTTTCAATCTATACAGTACTCAAAGCAGCTTATATCAATTATAGAATGGAAATGGAATTTATATAGTATACATAATATAAATCATGTTGGTTCAATCATAGCAGTTTCATTAGTCATAAGAAACTTATCTGTAGCCTGCCATGATACTAGCAGTTATGGAAATTAAAATTAGTTTATTTTAATCTGTCTCACTAATACTATAAAAAGATCAATAGTATATGAATGGGGAATCTTTTATTATTGAAAATTCAGTTTAAAGGTTATTTCTTTATGTTACTTAACTCAGGTTTCCTATTCTGAGACCATGATCTTTGATTTAAATTATAAAAAATAAAAATGTACTTATTTTTACGGATACTTCTACAACACTTGAAAGATAACTTATTTTATCCTCGCTGAATTCTTATCTGACTTTTTATTAGGAATGTAATGTAAAGGCTAATAAATCCAATTATTTCCTGATGTGACTACTGTAAAGTAGTTTTCTGCTTGATGTGTTCAGTAGTGTGAAATTGAAAGTAGCATGAAATTGAAGGCTGTTGGATGTAAGGACTGGATAATGCAAAAGATAATATATTTGAGGAAAACAGTAGTTTCTTATTTTTGTGTCTTTAGAGATTGGAAGACTGAAGTGGCAAAATATGGGACACTTTTAGTTTTTAAGCACAAATAAACTAATTATGTGGAAGTCATTAATGAGAACAATTTGATGTTAGTGGTGCTTTCACTTTGGTTTTCTGTGGATATTTGACAGAACTAGTTTGAAGATGTTTAGCCATGTTTGTGGTGTTAATTCTCCAAATTAACAATACGATGGTTTAAAGACTGGCTGTTCCTATTCTTGGGTTATCCTCAATCTAATGCAGAGGCAACAGATTCTGAAGGCTTCTTCCAGAAAAAGGAACTGGATGGTTTTGACATGCAGGCTGGGTTCACATATCACATTAAACTGTGATTTGTTTGGACATGGGTTGTTGAATATGCAGAATTTTTTGATTTAACAACCATACACTAAAAGCTTAAATTGTGGTTTACATGCTGTTAAAAATGGATTCATACCTCATGAAAAAAACCAAAACCAAGTTAATCATTTTGGCTTAGCATATCTCTACCCGACAAGTCATACTGAGACAGAAGAGAGATTGCGATCTTGTGACTTCCATGGTTATTGCTAATCTCATTCATCTTCCCTGTGCTCCAACTGGTAAGGGAAATTAGATGAATGGGATAACAAGAATGTCTCTCTTTTTTAGTATGACTTCAATGAGGCATCTTCAGCTTTCCATAACTGTTAGCTATTGGGAAGAAGCCTTCTGGGTTCTCAAAAGTTAGGATGCTTTTCATATGGTGAATGTAATATGTAGCTAGGCTGTTTATCCAAAGCTGGAAATGTGGAAAATACCTCTTCGAGCACCTAC
>JANHZU010004795.1:71595-84217 GCA_032468055.1 Acrochordus granulatus
AGTAAAAGAGGACTTGTATATTTTCAGTCAAGCCATTTATACTGTCTCCTGGTCACAAAGAACTGGAAATAAGATTTTAAAAATCTCCCTATGAATCATAATCGTACGGATTGACTTGCCTAAAAGGCCTCTTGATCCTTGGACATTAATTCATACTGGCTTATGAAGATGCAGTACTTGAATCTGTTTATTCTCTTTTGTAAAAGTATTGGGCCTGGATAAAATAATAACATGCTAAAAGCTGAGGGCTTTTTAAATAGCCTCCTATGAATTTTCTTTCAATCAATTGTGTCCATTTTAGGTGTGGTATGCTGCCTCTTATGCAGAATTTGTCAATCAGAAAATCCATGATGTATCAGAGGAGGAGAGAAAAGGTACCATCTCTGTATTTTTTAAATGGAATTTTAAAGTTACAAGATATTTGTATTTTTGATAGCAGATGCTATTTATATATTTTATTTCCTGTAGACTTAAATTATTATTTGATCATTGCTAAAGCTTGTGCTGCTTAGTCTTGCCATTAAAATGCATTCTCACATAATAGTGATGCACATTAGTCAATGTTGCTTTTGCTTGGTATATTTGATAATGGCTTTTGTAGGAAAATATGGTCTACAATTCAAATACCAAATTCATTTTCTTTTCAGTCCTGGTTATTATAGTGGATATCATACAGCCACTGTCACATTGAATCTTTACAAAAATATAAGCAAGAAAAACAAGATTCTAGCTGTTTTGCTGAAATATTCTAATAAGTAATAAATGTTAAGAAGTTTAAATTTTGTTGACAAATTTGATTACTGATGTTCTGGGATTAATTGTGACACAAAATTTCAATTTTTGAGAATGTTTAGACATCTAGTCTTCAATGGAACATATTTGAAAATGTGTAGCACTTCCTATCTACTTCATGAAATTTGCATGACTATAATATTCAGGTGCGTCTCAGTCTCTCAAAGTTGCAACAGTTCAGCTAATATTTTCTAAAACAGCTTTTTCTTAGTTTTTCACCTGTAAGCTGAAATTGTGAATTTCTCCAGTCACTCCAATTTCTACTACAGAGTAGGAGGACAGGGTGCATAACTCACAAAAACTTGAAAAGCTTGGGGGTTTCTAGTATTTATTATTGATTATTCTATCTTGAAAATGCAGTTCTCCGAGAACAAGAGAAAAACTGGCCATGTTATGAATGCAATCGACGGTTCATGAGCTCAGAGCAGCTCCAGCAACATCTCAATTCCCATGATGAAAAACTGGACTTCTTCAGCAGGTATTTTAAGAGTTCTACCATTTACCCAGCTGAAAATCCAAGAATTCCAAGATTTCCAAGGAAGGGAGTACAGTAGTTATTTAAGGCTAGCTATTGTTTGCTCAGATGCATACCTCTTTCCTCAAGAAGGGAGTGCTTAAATGCTGTTTAGGAGATAGGGCAGTATTTCTACATACCAGAGATTTGGAAGACCAAGAAGTCAGCTGCTCATTCAAGATCATTGGCCTTTAGCTGTAAGTCTGTTTTAGATTCTTCCCCACCCCCCATCCGAAAGCTGATAGACCAGCTTTACAGGAGATACTATAAAAAACGTAGATGGACTTCTCATGAAAACTCATCCATGGCATTGAGACTGAGAAAAAACAAAATGCTAAATGACCTGAATCCTTCCCTATATCATCAGCCCTGTTCCTTCTACCAGTGGATATATTTCTTGAACAACTGATAAAGGTCCCTTGATAACCATGAAGGAGTTGTTTTTAAGTTGTATAGCTTAGAATAAAGATAGGAAGCCTACAGTTGTCCAGATCTGGTTAGACTACAGTGTTCATCATTTATAAACTTGCTAAGTAGGGCTGATGGTATGTGGGAGTTTAACAATATCTGTAATGCTGCAGATTGGCCTT
Organism: Acrochordus granulatus; assembly: GCA_032468055.1. Classification (NCBI taxonomy): domain Eukaryota; kingdom Metazoa; phylum Chordata; class Lepidosauria; order Squamata; family Acrochordidae; genus Acrochordus; species Acrochordus granulatus. Next base: position 73,492 of record JANHZU010004795.1, read on the forward strand.
TTTCTTAAGTTAATGTTCAGAAAGAATGACATGGCACATCACTGTCCTCTAACCCAGAAATCTGTATGTTTTATAGAACAAGAGGCAGAGGTCGCGGACGAGGAAAGCGAAGGTTTGGACCAGGAAGGCGACCTGGCCGTCCTCCTAAATTCATGCGCTTGGAAGTAATGAACGAAAATGGGGGGAAGTGTGCAGAAGAGACCCAGGTATACTTGCAGGGAGAGGATGAATGAGTTTTGTAGAAATCAGGAACTGAGCTGTTTGGTTGGATCCCTTGTCATGTCATGCCCTTTCTGGTAAAAGAGCCAAATGTCTTCAATAGCTGGAACATGTCTATGTACATTCTCATTAATCCAGGTAATTTCTTGCAGCAAATTTGCAAAATAAATTTGCATACCAAATTTAAAAAGGCAACTGAACTTTTATTTTCAGATGTTACAGAGAAATGTTTCAACTCCCATCCAGGATTTCCCAAATCATATATGGAATGTATGAACACATTTTGAGAATTATATTCATATATTCCATATCATTTTTCTTTTTATATGAGACTGAAGAAGACTCCTGGATGCATTAAAAAAATCCAGTTGCCTTTTTAAAATTTGGTGTGCAAGATTTTTTTTTTCAATTTTGCTACAGTAGATAGAACTGCTTCTCCACATCAGTTTTGAGGCCTTCAGAACCACCCAGGTTGTATCAATCTACATTTTGAGGCCTTTAAAAAAAACCAATTTTGCAATTTTGAAAAAAAAAGTTCTAACTTTTCTCCAGCAAAACAAAAAAGAGCAGAAAAAATGGTTTCCTCCCAATCTAGTGGTATATTGCTTTATTATTGGTTGTATCTTAATGATATTTAGGCCAAACTTATTGAATAAAATATGTTTTTTGAAGAAAAGTTTGTTTACTCTAGATTGTAAGGCATCAGGCTAGCAACCATTCTGTCTGACATGATGGCTGGCTAGTTCGTGGCTTCTGTCAGCAATGAGTAGCCTATCTGTATTCAGTAAACTTTGAAGGCTAGAACTTAGAACTGGATTTAGCTCATACCATCATGATTGTCTACCACTTTTTTTGCTGGGTTTATTTCTAACAATTCCAAAAGCCACTTCTTTTCCCCCCTCTTCTAGCATTATTCTTTCCAGAAAACAAAGCAACATTTTGCTTTTCTGGATAGCATAGCATTAAATGTAGGAGTTGCAAATGCATTATCAGAAGCAGAATTGAAAAAAAAGATAACTCTGTTTGGTACCCAAACAGAGCATAGATAGCAGCAAAGACAGGAGTATAAATGATGTTGGTGTATATTACAATTATATCCTTGATTTATAATTGCAGGACTTGCTGTCTTTTGCCAGTAAGAGACAGTTTGATGATTCTGGGCAAGCTGATCTAAATGGACTAGACCAACCAGAACAGACCCCAGTGCCCCCAGAAACACCATCCTCCTTAGATCAGCTGCCTGAAAGCCACTCATTGCAGCTTCAGCCACATGAGCAGACGGTGGTGGCTACGCCAAGCATGATGACAGCAGACGACATGCGGCGAGCAAAGCGTATCCGGGTAAGTGAAGAACTAAGCCACTGGCCAATCCTGCATTTACGTTGCATTCATCTATGGCAGTGTTTCTTAACTTTGGAAACTTAAGATGGATGGACTTCAACTCCCAGAATTCCCTAGCCAGCAATATCCTGTCTTGTTAACCCATCTCTTCTTGGATATATCATTTCAGAATGCAGCTCTCCAGCACTTATTCATCCGAAAGTCATTCCGTCCTTTCAAATGCCTACATTGTGGAAAGGCATTCCGTGATAAGGACAAATTAGACCAGCATTTAAGGTTCCATGGACGGGAAGGCAATTGTCCTTTGACCTGTGACATCTGCAATAAGGGCTTTATTAATAGCAATGCCCTGGAAAGTCATATGAAATTTCACTTGGACCAGAAGACTTACTCTTGTATTTTCTGCCCTGAGTCCTTTGACCGTTTAGATCTGCTGAAGGATCATGTGGCAATCCATATTAATGATGGCTGTTTCACTTGCCCTACCTGTAAAAAACGTTTTCCAGATTTTATCCAGGTGAGTTTGATGGAGGATCAATAATAATGTCATTTATGTGCTATCCTGTTTTTTTCTGCTGGATACTGCAACAAGACCACAGCGAATAAACTATGTGTTATTTTCCTTCTAATGAGATCATTTTGATGTAGAAAAATTATATGCATAAGTTTTGAAATGGATCTGGGTATTTTCTTTTTCTATGTGCAAAAGGTAAATTTACAGGTAGCCTTTGGATTATGCTGGTGAATGGGACTGGAACTATTGGCGCTAAGCTACTCAGTTATAAAGTATGATGTCATAGGATTGCATTACTTAGTGGCAGTAGTCCTAGTTGCCATTTTTAAGTGGTGGGGCCCTTACACGACTGTAACTTCCAACTTCTTGCTGGCTTCTCCATTGACTTGTTTGTGGGAAACTGTCGGGGAATGTTGGAAATTGTAGCCATGTGACTTTGACTCACTGCAAATAATCAGCACATTCAGTGTTTTCTTATTCAGCACATTCAGTGTTTTCTTATTCCCCTTCTCGTTTACATTGATAAGACATGGAATTTTTCTAAATCAAACCAAGACAGCATGGGGTATCCTTCAATTTATGACTGTTTATGTAGACTGTTTTTCTAAATGTGTCAAGATTTATTCCATTATTGTCTGGAGATTTGTTCTGCTCAAAAAAAAGAAACACTAACAATCTCAACACTGTAAATTACTATGTTGAATTAAGACTAAATAAGTTTACAGGTACTTATTTGTACTTAACTTACAACTCACTTTCAAAGTTATGAAAATGACATGCATACACACTCCATGGTCACTTGATCGCTCACTTTTACAGACATTTGCATCATCCTGTGGTCATGTGATTTGCAATTTTCAATGTTTTTTGTCAGTTTCAGCATTTACTTTTGTTTCCAGTAAAGAAATGTCCACTGGGTGATATGGAATCTCTTAACAATGGCAATGTTTGCTTAAGAACTGCCAAAACAAGGCATAAAATCAGGTCTGGTCACTGCTGACTTGCTTAATGACTGCCACAACTTCCAACTGTAATTCCAGGCTCAATTATGGGCATAAATTGAGGATGACCTATATGATTAAGAGAGAGATTTTGACTAAGTGGAATTCAGTAATATTTTGTTTTATGTTCTCATGTTGATTGTTTCCACCAGGTGAAAAAACATGTGCGCAGCTTCCATTCAGAAAAGATTTACCAATGCACCGAATGCGATAAGGCTTTCTGTCGGCCTGACAAGCTGCGACTTCACATGTTACGACACTCAGATCGCAAAGACTTCCTGTGCTCTACCTGTGGCAAACAGTTTAAGGTAGTATAGGTTTTTCTATGCTGAAAGCCAAAATTGGCTGACATGGCTGTCAAAGCTGTGTTTTAAGTTATGCTGAATTTGGAACAAATCAATCCATGGTATGCGCCTTTTTGCCTGATGCACATGTACAAGTGTGTGGATTGTGCTTTGGTTCAGCAACTTGTAAGCAAATGGTTTAGGATGATAGAAAGCCACATTTAAAATACATTACAGATGAGTGATGAACATTATGAAGCCTCCAATGGAAGGCAGAAGTCCCAAAACTATTTGTGTTGCACTGTTAGATTCTTATTTAATCCATCCACATGGCTACATTTCAGTGACTTAACAATCTTGTGAACCATGGACAGTGATGTGGAATTATGGAAATGGATTTCTGGAATATCTGAAATGCCTTAGATTGATCATTTCTAAATTACAAATGTAATTTAGTGAACTGAAATTTGCAAAGTAAGCATTTGCTATAAATTTTAATATTTTTTAAAGATTTGAATGCATCTTTTTTGACAAAACCCCCTACAGTCATAATCATCTCAACTACATTCCTTAATGCTTAATATAGATCCAATTATACTTTAATTTATCTTAAGTGTCCTTAATACTGGAAGAATTCTAGTCCTAAAGAGTACCTTCATTTAATATTTTTGTGAGCACTGCAGATCAGTTAATTAAATTTTGGATCTGTCACCTAAAAAATTCACCTGAAGTTTTAGCAAATATATTTTCTTGCTGTTATCCATGATTGATCTGCTTTAGAGGTCAACTTTCACATTTTCTATTTGACCATGAATTTCACTTTTGTCTCTTCTCATTGTTCTGTCTGATTATTTTGATTTTTCCCCCATTCCCTACTTGCAGAGAAAAGACAAGTTGCGAGAACACATGCAGAGGATGCACAATCCAGAAAGGGAGGCCAAGAAAGCTGACCGAATTAGTCGCTCCAAAGCATTCAAACCCCGGATCGCCTCTACTGATTATGAGAGTTTCATGTTCAAGTGTCGGTTGTGTATGATGGGTTTCCGAAGACGAGGCATGCTGGTTCGTTAAATATTCTAGATTCCACAAAATCCTATGAACTTCCACTAATTAGACACCATTTTATAAATGCATTCTTTGTGACCTTGAAGGTTTTTTTTAAAAAAAAATCATAAGTATGCTTAGAGAAAGGATGGGCACACCCCAGTGCTAAGCTATATGCAGAACTAAGTTCCTTTTTGCATTGGAACCACCTTGAAAATGGACCATTACTTTTTCTGTTGTCAGCAGGAAACAGCTTCACCCCTTTAAGCTAAGTTGTGTCACTTGGCCATTCCACATTTGGAGCAAAGATGATAATATTAAGCAAAATTACATTCTAATAAAAAACTTTTATTGTTCTCTCAAATATTGCTTCTATGAATGTATCGTACTTGATCTACTTTTCCTTCAAGGAACTTTGGAGTTTCTCCTGTATTATTCTAATAACCATCCACTGAGAATGGTTAAATTTAAGAGGAGGACCATTACAAGGCTAATCATGGATTGGAACATTGGCTCGTGAGATCCTGGTACAATACCTTATCCAGACATCATACTATTTATTAAAACTGGGCTGTCTTTGCCTGAGAAACAAGCAGCTTCTTGACCTATAAATGAAGAGCAGCTATTAGTAGTAAATGGATGATGTGAATAGTTTAACAAAAGGCTGAAAACAGCCAAGAGTTCTTCCTGTTCATCAAACAGAAGAATTACCAGAGGTCCAGAAAAGCCTAGTTGTACCTAACAAATAAAGGATTATATGTTTAGCTGTAAATTATTTAAATCAGTCCACATTATTCTGTTAGTGTTTTTGTTCTGCTGGCAGCTGACTGGGGATAAAACAGATGTGAAATTGGTAGGTTGGTATCAGGTCCCTTAAGCAGGGTAGAGATTTTTTTTTAAACCAAGAGATTTTTTTCTTGTTTTCTGGAGGGCACATTCAGAGTCGACTCCTTGAAGTAATGACTCCCTAAAGTTCAGTATTATATTAACTGTTGTTTGGAAATTACTATATTTACAATAGATGGAGGACACTTCTCCATAGATTTGAATCTGGGTCTTCCTGCTTTAGGATTCCTTGGTCTCTAACCTTATTCTTGCATCTCTAACCTTATTCTTGCAAGGAAGTAAACATAGGAGCTCTTTGTTTTTGTTGTAATATAAAATCATGATTCATTTTGTGACACTGATGCTTTTTTAAAAGAAGAACTTTCCTTTTTCATGTTAGGTGAATCATTTATCAAAGAGACATCCTGATATGAAAATAGAAGAGGTGCCAGAACTAACACTACCTATCATCAAGCCAAATAGAGATTATTTTTGTCAGTACTGTGATAAGGTATGAAATTAACCTCCCTCTTCCTTGGCTGTATACATGGAATTAACTGACAGATCTATGGACTTTCCCCTTTCAGATTGATTTATTATTTGCTTAGAGGACCCAAAAAGAAAGAATTTCTAGGACAGTTTAAAAAAAAGCTGTGAAAGTTTACATAGATTAACAAGTTTTTACTTTTGTCCTTCCTTTCCATACCTAGACAAGGACATAAATTAATTAAATATTCTATTAATAACTATTTTCTTCTTATTCTTACATGGGGTTGACTGTGAATTTCTAATTATTGTTCCAACTTGCCCAAACACCTAGTGCCCCTCTGTGTACCTCCCACTTGCATCCAAAGTGAGGATAATAAAAAGAAAACATCCTTGCCCAGAAGTTATATTTGGTTGGTATTTGTTCCAAGGCAGTTAACTTCCTTTGTACTATGGTTCTTTCTCATGACAAGAGAAAGAGATGATGAAGTGATGATAAAAATATATAAAATGACCTCTTTCAGAAAGCAATTGTGGCACAGCTATGAATACAAACCAGAACTAGTGTGATAGCACCTCTGTATTAATTAAGGCAGAGAACAAATGTGTGACCTTGTATTATGATGAGAAATACCACTCTAAAACTCATTATTTTTTCACTGCTTCATAGCTTCCTAACACATTTATCTGTGTAAATAGAGGAACAAGCAAATAATACATCTGTTTATGAGCTGCCGCCTAAAAGCTGATGGAAATAAAAACTATTAGACAAGGGTCTCCATATAGTTGGCTAGGTGGTTGATACATGAATGTTTTAAAGGTGATGCCTAGTGTCATTTTTTCATCTTTCTCTTACAGGTTTATAAGAGTGCCAGCAAACGGAAGGCCCACATTTTGAAAAATCACCCAGGTGCAGAACTTCCTCCTAGTATTCGAAAGTTACGTCCAGCAGGCCCAGGCGAGCCAGATCCAATGCTGAGTACGCACACCCAACTGACTGGAACCATAGCCACACCACCTGTTTGTTGTCCTCATTGTTCGAAGCAGTATAGCAGCAAGGTATTATGGATATATGACTAACATCCAGATATTTTCATGTACATACTTCAAAGAGAAATATGTGAAATAGTCTTTCTACCACAGAGCAAAATCATCATCTAGACATGCCTTGTGTATTTCTTAAAGGGAGAGCAGGGATTCTCAGCAGCCTTCCATAGATGTCTGAACTGGGTAGACCCATTCAGTCCTGTCAAGACAATGTCTGAACATCTTAGAGCTCAGTCTTTGCAAAAGAATCTTCCAAGGTTGTTCTGAGCTGAGAAGTCTAAATTTCATGTCAGGATAAGAGAAGCAATAAACAAGGTTGTGCTCCATGCTCTAGATTACTGACTGTATTTTGGCCCCAGTGAAGAAAATGTCTGCAGTCCAAGCTGGTATTCTTATCTGATACCTTTCCTTTTTTCTACCTCTGCGCAGACCAAGATGGTGCAACATATTCGCAAGAAGCACCCGGAATATCCTCAGATCCCAACAAACACAATACACGTGCCATTGACAACAGCAGTTATTAGTGCTACTCCTGCGGTTCTAACTGCTGACAGTACTTCAGGAGAGACCGTTGTGGTAAGAATCCAGAGATATTCAATATTCAGAATATCTGATGAAGTCAAACAGCTAGAAAAAGCCAAAAGGTTATGACCTAGTTAGAGATGCGATGATGTATCGCTACCATTTAAACTATATAATGATCTTCATCTGCCTGTTTCCCCTTTCTTAAGACATCAGATTTGCTGACTCAAGCAATGACGGAACTGTCACAGACTCTCACCACAGATTACCGAACCCCTCAGGGTGATTTTCCACGTATTCAATATATTCCTGTATCACAATCCACAGCTGGCTTGCAACAGCCCCAACATATACAGTTGCAGGTTGTGCAAGTGGCTCAGGTAAGTTCTGCTTAAGTTGTGTTTGGATTTCCTTGATGGTAGTGGACTGGCTTGTGACAGTAGTGGCATTCAGCATCTCAGGAAGCAGAGATGATATAATACTGAGCTAAATAATTAATGAATAGCAGTCATTCCCAGGGAGACCATCAGAGTGTTAAACCAGGATCTGGACAGAGCAGAACAAGCTAAAATTACATCCAGTTAGAATACATAAATATATAATTAAAATGATAGTGCATAAATGAGTTACATTTATAACAGTATGATCTGAACATGCAAAATGGATGTATTTGTAGGAAGATAATTTTAGTTGCTGCTCATGTCTGGGTAAACAATTACTACTTAGTCCATATAAATAATACCTAAGATTATATTCCTGCAGCCTTGCATCTTCTTTGTGTTAACCATCATGAACTTGCTAAAATTAATTAGGCTTTGTTTAGCAATTAGGTTTCTAGAAATGTTTTCTGTCCTCTTGCCATGAGATTCCACACCTAATCACAACGTTAGAACATACGAAGTCTTTGAATTTATAAATAGAGATAATTATTCCTGTGGTTCTTGTTTAGCTTATGTGGAGGTTTTCACTGATCAGTAGTCTTTACCTGGTTTTGTAAAGATGATTCATGCTTGCTTAATATTCATATCATGCTGGTATTAGATGAATTGTCAAAACATCTAAGATTTTTCCTTATATTATTGAAATGGTAGGATGGCCATTTCTTTATGGTTTTATTAGACATGCTATTTCTGTAGCATATAAATTTCAGAAGATGTAGGATAACGCGTGATGTGTAGAGTGTAGAATACTGCTGAACAACAGCAAATTGTCATTTTTTTAAAGTTAATTATATGTTTATCACCATTTGAATATTCTTTCTTTTGGGGAGCAAAATCATTTAGGCTGTTTGTAAAATTCCCAGAAATACATAAATCTTCACTATGATCAAGTCATTGGTCCTCTTGCCACAGTAATATCTGTCTGGCAGCATATTACAAAAGTATCCCAGGGTCTTTTTAATTAAGATCCCCCTAGCAAGAGATGGCAAATGTTGAAATCAGGCCTTTGAGGATGTAAGACTGTTCCCTGTCACTGAGTGGTGGCTTATCCCTATCGTGTAGATTATATTTGGAAACAAGATATTGCACTGGGCTGATTTGTCTTTGATTTTCTTTTGGGCAATTCATCCCAAGAGAACAGAATTTTGCAGAAAGAAAAACTTTTAAGACTTATACCACTATAAACACAATTCTAAAGTAGACTTCGACTTGATATATATTTTCCCCAGGCTACCTCACCTCATCAGACCCAGCATTCCACAGTAGATGTTGGGCAGTTACATGACCCTCAGTCATACACACAGCATGCTATCCAAGTGCAGCATATCCAGGTCACTGAACCAACTTCTGCAGCCCCATCCTCTTCACAGGTAGGTCATGTCGTGTAAAAATATATGTTGTACTTTAAGATGCACAGACAGCTCAAGTCAGTAGATATGATTGTCCCCAAAAGTACCAATGGAATAGCCAAAGTATTGTGCACAAAAAATGTGCTCATTTTATTATTGTTATTTCTGCATTCTAGTATGTTGAAATAGAACACAGACCCTTGACCCTAAATTCCTGCATATTTAGAAATATTCAAGCCAAATTTGGATGTTCTCATGTGCACTTTGGGTCACTTGTAGTTAAACTTATTTTGATTAGAAATGAAATGGTTGTTTGGGGCCTTGTAATCTTAGTTCAGTCAATCTTTTCAACAGAAGAATGTGAAATAGTATTCTATAAATGAATTAATATTTATAGTTTATTGGTTGAAAAACTCTATGTATGAATGACAGATGGGTCTTTTAGGCCAAAAACTTGTAACTTTAGTTCTTAAGTTCCTGGAATGCCTTTTCCTTCGTTACTCCAGGTGGGTAGTCAGCCTTTAAGTCCTTCTTCCCAACCATCTCAGCAGGAACTCAGCCCTTCCCAGATTCAGACAACTCCTTCATCGCAAAACCCATCACAGCCAGGTTCTTCAGTCCAGCAAGCCTATCTCCCCAACACCTGGAACTCATTTCGCACCTATCGTATGTACCAAATTTACTCAGTTATGCTCTTTTGCTTTTTTATAAGACCATCTACATCTCATTCCCAATTTCTGAGCCATGATTTGATAAAACCATGGTCAAAACCATTTGAAACAAACAAAATTTCTCGGGTATCTTCATACTTTATGCAAAATTTCTTTTTCCAGCTTCGGACTACACCTTTGCATTTTCACTCACCTTATCCATAGACCAGTTTTGAATTTGTGTTGCTCTTGGAACAGAGTGTTGTTTAACCACATCATTTATGTTCTCCTTTATCTTGAACAAAACAGGATACAGTGTATAGTGCTGAGACGATATTAGTGAATGGCCACTTCTAAGTATTTAGTCTTTGAATAAAAACGCTTTTCACTACTCCTGAATGTTTTTCTTACCCTTTATATCTTTTGACATTATTGATGTTTTCAGGGAAACAAAAATAGTCATCTAATTTTTGTTCTTATTTTTGTTGCCATGCCATGTTTTGATTTGCTTATAATAATAACGCATACCAAGCCATTTGCTTTTGACCTGGACCTGAATAGTCACAATACTTTTTATGCTAAAACTGAACTATTTTGATTGTTTCTTTTCGTTTTAATATCAGCTTGTTGTTACCTTTTGTGAATTTTCAAAAGAAGGCAAATGGTTGGCCACAAGAAATGTAAACAATGAAATTTTTGGTAACATTGATGAAAAATCTAAAGGATGAAGCCATGGGATAAAGTTGGCAACTGTGTAAGTTTTAGATGGAAAAGTTGGAAGAGGCCATCAACTCCAGTTCCATGAGGAAGCCAACTGTTACCATGATGGTTGATAACAGATACACCTTACCACATGGAGAAGGAGAACAGGTGCACAGAACTTTAACTGCAGTAATTTCCAGCCTAGAAATAATAGAAGTTGTCTGGAGGTTGAGTCGTGGCAACTGGACTTCTTTTGGTTGGTTAGAGATGTTTTGCTGCTTATCCAAGCAGCATCTTCAGTC
>JANHZU010004800.1:8478-23448 GCA_032468055.1 Acrochordus granulatus
AAGAACTGATGCCTTCAAATTGTGGTGCTGGAGAAGATTCTTGAGGGTCCCTTGGACTGTAAGGAGATCAAACCAGTCACAGACAATCAACCCTGATTTTTCATAGGAGAGACAGGTACTGAAACTGAAGCTCAAATACTTTGGCCACCTAATGCAATGAGAGGACTCATTAGAAAAGACTGCGATGCTGGGAAGGATTGAAGGGAAGAGGAGAAAGGGACGGAAGAGAATGAGATGGTTAAATAGCACCGTAGATGTGATGGGCATGAATTTGAGTGAATTCTGGGAGACAATGGAGGACAGGGAGGCCTGATGTGCTGTCACAAAGAGTTGGACATGACTGAGGGACTGAACAACAAAAATGATACATCACACAGCAGTGCTGTATTGACTGCACTTTTCTATAATAGGGATGAGGAAGAATACCTACAGAATCATGATCCTATCTGCTTAAGTGAAAAACAAAAATTCTCAGAGTGAATTGGTCCCAAGTGCTTAAAGTAAGATTCAGAATTAACCATAGTTAATCATGGTTTGATTCCCCTCCTCCATGTCAACAGGTTCCAGACTCAACTAAAGGTTCAGCTTGCAAATAGCGAAAATTTGCATTGTGGATATTTAGACTGTTTCTATCTGGCTTATGTACTCCATCGAGGAAATGAAGTGAGAGAACAAACCAGACTTCACTTAAACTCCATCCAGTTGTTTTCCTAAGCTGTTTTCTCTCTATTCATCACTCCTCACCAATCTTAATATCACTGAGTGACAGGAAGGTGATGAGCTCCTCTTCAGTACTTTGATTAGCAGCATTGAAAAGAGACAAACTTGCTTTGACCTGTTGCCTTGCTTTATGAAAAGTGATTGTTGTGTTTTTTTCATATGCTGTAGCAACTTTGACCAACAAAGGAAAGCCCACAGCTATTTCACTGGATGGAAGCAAAATTTAAATGAGGCTTTGATTGAAGCACTTTTTCAAGGCTTCATACAAGCCTAAAAACAACAAGTCTTATAGAGCTAGAGTAATTCTGGGGTCACTTACCATGGAACTCTGTTTATGCATTCTTAGTAAAAAGCTAAACTCTTCCATTTATTGCCAGAGCCTGGAAACTTAAATATGTCTGATGCTGAAAGCCAGAAAAGGATGAATTTGAATTTATTACCCTCTCACTCTGGAGACAAGATTCTGGTTCCTGGATAAGTGGATGACCTTCTGATATTGTACATAAAACTCATGGAACCATGAACCAATGGAAGAAATCTTTGAGTTAACAACTTTTGCAGCTCCTAACAGTGGACTTTTCCACTCCCTCTGACCACATGAAATTCTTCTTTCAGCAATTCCTGACATTAATAACCCAACCCCCATTTCTCTGCCCCCAAGATCCCTTGAATGTGCATGGTCAAGCACAAACATTCCTAAGCCTCATGTGAAAGAGTTACAAGAAGCCTCTTTTGCAGGGAAAGAAAACTTTTGAAAAATCTGAAGATCAATTTTGACATGGTAATGAATACTAATTAAAAAAACATGCCAAGCACTGTAGCAGCTTTCCTTCTTTCAAGAAAGTCATATATATGCAAACTGTGTGATCATTGCACATAAAACAAAAGAAATCTTTTCCCTTTAGTGCAAGTGTCTTCTTGCAAAGCATCACTCAGATGGCAGTCATCATCTGAAGGTAGATATGTGTGCCAAGGTAAAAACCTAATACACTTTATTCCTTTGTTATGGAACCAAAATAATCTAGAAATATCCATTTAAAAGTTCACATTTAATTCAGAGTATGAATATTGATTAAATTATAGTTGTCTGGGCTAACAAACAGAACAATTAAGTTCTTGAGAATATGCAAGTAAATATTTTCTCCTTCTTTTTCCTCACCCCATCATTACTCTGCTCGCTATGAAAAACTTAGGCTTCCAAGTAAATTATCTGGGACACTCAAAACACATGTTACCATGCAAAAATTCTGCCATTGGTACTGGTATAGGCATATGTACATTTTCATAGCCCTGCCTGATAGCTATTACACATCTGCTTTGGCTTTTGACTGCTTATATGCAGTCTTCAACTATTCCACAACTGGATTGTAATAAAACTTAAAAGGGAAATCAAATGTATACAAACATAATCAGGAGACCACAAAGACATTATTGAGATGAAACTTGGGTTCAAAATATCTAATTGCTCAGTCACTGAAAGTAATATACATTAGATTTTTAAGTTGCTGTGTTTTTTAAAAAAATCTTCTTTCCTCAATCTGAATAAATTGTACAAGAAATCCTGTATAGAGCACAATCCTCTTTGACCAGATTGAAAATAACATTCTATGGGCTTCCTTGACAGATTTTTCCTAGCTGTGCTGCCAAAGGTAAGCCTAAAGCCAGAAACTGACAAAAACTATTCTTATGCTGAAAGCCATATGCCAACAGTCATGTTGAACTGTGGATACCACATCATTGGAAGCACATCTTGTTCTCTGTGCTGCAGAATTTTAGTATAATGTTTAAAATGTTGGATTTGGATTTGTCAGACCAATGTTCAAGTTCATTGTCATTCATGGTACTTGAATGGATTATTATGAGAAAATCACTATCACTGTCCAGCCAACAGAATTGTCGCTGTAAGACAGGGGGGAAATGTTTGGTATGATGATTTGATCTGCAGTAAAAGGAAAAATAAAAATAGAAAGATAATTTGAGGGTCATAAGAGAATTGACAGATAATTTAAAACAGGTCCTTCAGTAGAAAAGGCTGGGAAAAGCAATCTAAATACAAGCAAGAAATAGGACCATGGATAGTTCCAAGTAAATCTAAGTTTCCCTGCCTATATAAGAGGAAATTAATGTCTGTCTTTATATATCCTACTATCCCTTAATATGGTCTCCTCCTCCTCTCTCCTCTTCCTCTAACAATACTACTATGAGTACTATTGATGGAGCAAGGACTATATAGACAATGTTACTGCCATTTGCTGTGCTAAAAATCACAGGTTTGCAGATTACACATTTGAGGGTTCCATTCAAATTTGCATAGTTTTTTTAATCAAAGATTTTATTTGATAAAAAACTATACATTCTAGATAATTTTGCTGGCAACAGGTACTAATTATACAACATTTTATAAAAACTCTTTTTGAGATCATAACATGATGTAAATTTCAACCCTTTCAATCGTATATATTCTCACTGATCCATCTTTTTGGATATGTAAGTTCTTACCCCATTTTATCATACATTTTTTGCCTGTTCTTCTTCTATTCCAAATTTCAACAGATATTTATACATATTAACAATTATATGTTCATCACGAGTATACCACTATGTTTCAAACTCTGACTTACTTTGCTTCATACCATACGTTTTTTATCCATTTTAAATCTTTTAGATAACTGTAAAGCGGAAAACCATTGACAGCTTCCTTTGAATTTTTATCAAACCCTGCTAAAATGATGGTTTTACTTAAATGTCATTGTAAATGGCACAGATTCTAATAGATTTTAAATAAAACTCCACAACAGTAAAAAGAAAAAAATATTCCCTAAATTTTTGTAATATTCTGAAGTCAATCACGGCTTCATAAGGATTTTTGTTTTCTTTCCATCTAATCATGTCCAATTCTCAGACACTGCTTAAAGAGTTTCCTGCAGTTTTTTTTTTGGCAAGGTTTTTCAGAAGTGGTTTGCCATTGCTTCTTTCTTAGGGCTGAGCGAAAGTGACTGCCCAATGACACCCAACTGGCTTTGTGCCCAAGGCAAGATTAGAACCCACAGACTCTCAGTTTCTAGCCTGGTACTTTCACCACTACACCAAACTGGCTCATTTATAAAGATAACCATGACCTATATGGTGACCAGTTCTATCCTCTCTGGAGGGCTTCTCAGAACTTTAAGGGCTCTCACTTTATTTTTCAGTCTTGGACTTCTCCAAAGGTGAGAGGTTCTGACTGCAAGACCTTCTGACCACAAGGGACTGAATCCAGGACACATTGAATATTCTGAAAGATTTCTCATGAGTCTTTGCCACATAGTATAAAATCCAAGACATAGAAAGCATGACAGTCATGACATCAAGGAAAGTACAACAGCTGCCAAAGGAAGCATTTATTCACACCAGCAACCCAAAACTCTGTAGAATCTGCTACCACTGAAATGTAGTTATCACTGCCAGCTCCAGCAGCTTTAAAAGGAGATTAGACAAACTTGTACAGGATAAGACTCTCAGTGGGTATTATTGTAATGGCTGTAAATTATTGCCAATAACAGAAGCAATGTGCCTCTCACTGCTGGTTGCTGGGAAACAAAGAGTGAGGAAGAAAAGATTTTACCCTTATGTCCTGCATATGGGTATTCTACCCAGTTGGTCATTGTGGGAGGCAAGGTAATAAATTACATCAAACTCTAATCCAGAACCCCATTTCCAACCGGTGGAAATCTCACAACTAGGGAGGTGGTTCCCCCTGGCTGCTTCTTGTTTTCTTTAATTAAATAAGAACTAGGAAGATTTGAAAATATTTTGATTATGACATGCCAGTAAATTCTCCTGCATTTTCCTTACTAATTCTAATTCAATTTAATAGAAGCAAAATGCTTCTTAAATGGCAAAAGGTAAGAGGCCTTTTAGAGGGGAATCATTTTATTTGTTTATTTATCAAATTTAGGTACTTCCCATCACATTATCCAAGTGACTCTGAATGGTTTTACAGGTGAAGATCATAAAACCATATAAATAGATACAATTAAAATAGACTTAAAACAGGAACAAAAAAGAGGTGAAAATGTGTTAAAAGCTAGAAGGAGTGCCCTCAAGGCACAAAACACTCTCAAGGTTACATGGTACTCTTCAATTGCCACACAAGTTGGCAGAGCCAGATCTTCATGCTCTTCCAGAAGACCAGGAGAGCAATAGATAGAATGTTATATCCATGGACATGGTTGAAAATGGGCAAGTGATATGTGTAAATATCCAGTTTTTCACTAGGCAATCACCTCTCCTCCCATTGCACTATTTGTTTCAGACAGACATATTATAACCACTAAAGAGACTTGTTCCTGAGAAATTGCTAGAGAATTTCTCTTTACTTTGGAGAAATTCAGACTAATTGCCCACTAGATTCTCTTTCCACAAATCTGATGGACAGATTTGTAGCCCGTGTGCATCCCTCTCCTCTTTTAACATTACTCCATCCTATTGCAGTTACATTGCTTGCAACTTAATTATGGAATAATACAGTGAAGACCATTCTCCAAACATGTACCTTCTCAAATATGTAACATACCCTTTCCAGGAGCATATGGATATTATGATTCATCATAATCATGGCTAACCAGCCTAAGCGCAATCATTCAAAACTAGTCCTTTTAGGGAAAATCAGACAAATTCTGATTTTGAGAAGGGACTAACTTATCCCATGTCAAAGCGAAACCGAAGGTCTTCAAGAACTGCTCTGATTACTGTGCAAAAAAGAGATACTTACAGCGTTCTAAATCACCTACAAAATGGCTTTTTATATTCCTGTGCTGTAGTTTTATATGATATGAACATACTATCTCAATATACAACTCTTACCTCTCACAAACAGCAAAAACAGAAAAGTGTAGATGTGCATTCCAGAGACTTTCAAAACTACATTTCACAGAAAGCAACAGACAATAATGAGTCTTGGCATACTATTTAGCTACACAGAAAAAAATATTAAAACCTACATATTGAGAAAACTGTATACGCACAGAAGTCTTGGCAGTGTCAGTTATGACATCCAAGTAACTTAGAAGAGCCAACAATCATAGTAAGCAGCATATTGCTGTATGCAATTAATTGCATTCAAAACACGGATACTGCCAGAGATAATTACAAGGAAAACATACCTATCCAAATTGCTGATGGCTTCCAACTGCAGCATGGGAATACTTTTTTCCAGTATAAAAAAAGAAATGTTGGATTCAAGCCATGTGTTTATCATTATGTGTTTAGCAATCACAAACAGCCCTAGATTCAGTTAATTGTCTTCCTTTTACTGAGATTTCCCTGTCATAAATCTCAAGGCCCAGGAAGCCCTCTGAAAGCTAAAGCATTCTAGACAATATCACAGCATTTGAACAAGATTTGCAGAAATCCTTTTTATTCTCATTTTAATTTAAGTGGGGAAATCTAATGCTTGTGTGGGAGAGAAAGGAAAAAGTTTCTCCTTAGCTTGTCTTCTCATGCCTTTGTATCTTTTTATCCTGCCATAACCTTTGCTGAACAGTGCAGAATTCTCCACCTTTTTAACTTGCATATTTCATCGCTAGTCAACTGTCAGAAATTAGCTCTCCATCCCACACCACCCCATGTTCTTCTCCTGAAGTTCTCTTCGGATTTCCATGTTTGATTTATTGCTTAGCAACTCCAGGAGAAAAGATTTCACAAAAGGAAAAAAAAAATGTCAAAATGTGCTGTTATTTAAATGGGAGGTAGAAACGTAAATGTGACAGATAAAGCTTTGACTGCTCACTTGCTGGCATAATCCACCATTAGTAAAATGTCATTTTAATTGAGTGACTTTCTCTTTCCCAACCCCACTCCCCCATTAGCTTTACACACAAAGAATAAGGAGTAGAAGAAGTGAAGCAATTCCTTCTGCAAGAATAGCTCCAGTATTCTATATAAAGCTCAGATTTGTAAGGGGAATGTGGAAGCCTGCTATAAATCTTCCCACTATAGAATCACAGTCTGTGGTAGATAATTAAGTTCCCTGGCTTTGGAAGTGGGATGTTCCTTGGCTCTTCAGAAAAGGGAATGTAGTACAAGAAAAATGCAGAAGGGATTGGGATTTTTCTGAACATATTTTGCAACATATTTATTTATTAGGGAGTTTTTCATGCTGCTTCAGGTATACACAATTCTTGGTAGTGTATTCTCATTCATTTATTATTTATTTCAAGCTACATGGCTGCCCATCACAAATTTATGTCTCTGGATGACTACTTAAAAGCTATACAAAAATATGGCATGAGAAGGAGTCCAAGAAAAAGAACTAATAACACATCCAAGCAACCACTGCATGGGTTCTTTTTCAAATCCAGATCCCCAAGGTCAATGATAAAACCATGTCTTTAAGATTTAGCAAAAAAGCAGCAGAATTGGGGCCAATCCTATTTCCAAGACTTGGAATTTTTCATATTTGATTTTCAGATCTTGTTACTTTGTGATCTTCTATTCTTTGTCTATCTATTTTACTATCCACATCAATTATTTACACATTCTTATTATTATTGGCACCAGAAATTAAATGGCTGCATAAAACCCTCCTTTTTTTGCTAATTCAGGAACCACAATTCACAAAATTTACTATTATAATTTTAAGACAAGATGACAATAATATTGTGAGGTCTAAATTAAGATAACATATTATAATCTTAAACATGCACTAGTCTTCTGGCTCCACTTAATTTTGTCGATTTCACAGTGCATTTGTACGTTTAATCTTTATGCTTAGAACATTTGTATGCTATCCTTTCTAAACTGGTCCAGTTTGCTATTTACTTTTTATGTGGACAAGTTGCCCTTTCATGTGTGTGTGAGTGTGTGTGTAGTATATAACATATATATGTTATATATGTATATTACATACATGCATACACACACACACACATATAGTGTGTGTGTGTGTTCTAAGCACACAAAGATTAAACATATAAATGCACTCTCAGGCTTGAAAATTGGTTTGCCTTAGTTCAAAGTATTTGTGGCATATATACTTTAGGTCCGGAAGGTAACCCAGGAACAATCAATTATTATCCATAGATGAGTAGTCTTGTCCTTACCTCCTAGATCTCCATTTTTATGTCCTTCACTACTTTGAACTTTCCATAATTGGAAGAAAACAATTCAAGTTAGAAGACAAATGGTAAGCTGATGCTGAGATAAGACTGTCCAATATAACATAAGCAACTGAAGTCTCCATGCAAAGTGAGATTTCTGCTGAAAACATAGCTACTCTTTCTCCCTTTCTCTGTTTTATTTTACTTATTTATCTTCTATTCTTGAGATATAAAGTAAAGCCTCTTTGTTTTCTTAGCTAATCCTTACATTGCCTTGGCTAAGAGATATGTTATTGTCACTTGCTTGGGCTGATAGGAGTTGTATCAAGGTTGTGAGAGAAAAGAATTGCCATTTTTCAATTTAAGTAATGGCTCATATCAGCTGGAGTCTCCGTTAAACAAATCCCCAGTGAAGGAAGTGATAAGGCATAATCTATTAGGATATGAAATCGAAAATTTGTTTCCCATATTCTTCGCAACAGAAAAGGATTTCTCCTGGTGTTTTCTGATAATTACTTACTAACTGGTACAATTAATATACTCTCCAGTCAATTACCCTGTCACAAATATTTGCTCTGGCTTACATTTATTACATTAATGAACAGAGAAAGATGTCTTATCCACCACAGTCTCCATTGCAACTTCTTGATCTTCCACTCAAACAATCAACACTAATAATTTTTTTTGAGAGGAGTGTGTACAAATGGAACATGGGAGAATGGATGCTTGTGATCTATGCATTATAATGAGACTTCCACAATGAAGATTGTCCATAGTAAACAGTGTGCATGTAGGGCACTTTTTGAACAAGTGGGAATATTGCATTTTCAGAGTTTGTGATTGTATTTATGTAAGAAAAAGTCAGATGTTTTGAGTTAAGTGTACTGTATATCTAATCCATCATCAACTGTAGGTCCCCTGATCACTTATCCTTCTCAGTCTCTCTGTGTTTCTGTCTCTTTAGCCTTCGGTTAACTGTGAACTGCTAAAATTTAATAATAACTAAAATTTAATAATAATTAAAATTTAACATAATTAAAATTTAATAATAACTCAAATTTCAACGGCATGGTTCCTTGCTGTTTTAATATGAGCACACAAGAAAAAATCCTCCACTTTCTTCAATATAGTACAATGCAGTTTTAATACAATTTTGAAAAAAAGAGAAAAGCTCAGACTCCGAGGAGACTAAAATGGAGATCATGGCCCTTCTACGTGGAATAGCCTTATCCACTCTGCTACAACCCTCTCTCTCTCCTCTAACGTCAAGTACAGCCTGAGCTATCAAAAGGTATCCCACTCTCTGCTCAGACCTTCCAATGAAACTTGACAGGTTGAAGCTGACAAGTCCTCAATTGAGGACTTGATTCTTTTCTGTGTGAACGAATGGATCATCTTTAGAAATTAATACTCGTCTCACTTTGGCAACAGGCAAAATTCCCATTTTAAACAACCTGAACGCTCATGGGCCATTTCTCCATCATCATCCCAAGAGGTTGGCGTATACACTGCTTACATGTTTTTGTGTCTGCTTTTCTCGTTGTACACTTTTCTGCATGTAGGCTTGGCTTTAGTTCCTTTTTTGCCCCATGTGTCAAAATGTCATGACCGAGTAGCTATTGCCTACCACAGTTGGTGCAATAACCTCGTTGTGATTAGGGCATATGGCATGGATATAGATATTTGCAGAGGTAACTGTCAACGATTGATCGATAGCCCTAACCCTAACCTGTTTGATAGGGAAAAGAAGCAAAGGTGGCAGAAATAAGCAGACCCAATCAATAGGTGTGTGAAACTTGCTGGCAGGAAAAAACTGTTTGGTGGACAAAGAAAGGAAGAGCCACAGTCTTCCTAATGTGCATACTTTGTCCATGAGGCTGCTTTGTACATCATTTAACGTGCACGTGTTGCTGTATGCTTTCTCTTCCTATGAACCTATATTGTTTTATGGTTTCAATGGTTTTATGGATTTTTATTCGTTTATAGTTTTATCGTAAGCCGCCGAGAGCCTTTCGAATTCGGCAGCATATAAATCCAAAAAAATACATAAACAAACAAACAAACACCATATGCTAACTTTTTTTTTACTTGCCTCTGAAATCAGGGTTTCTCATAAAAGTTCTGATTCAATCAATTTCCCACATGCCCCTCTTAGCTTTAGGCTTGTTTCTAATTATTTCTATCAATTGTCATCCTGCTTCTCCCTGCTATGGCATAAGGGACCATTTCATTTTCCCCATTTGGAAAAAGTTGAAATCTTTAAACCAAACTGGAGATCTTTTGCAAATTTTAATGAGGCACAACTGTACCTTGTTGCCATGGTGATATCCACGTTTGGGGATTTGGCTGCAGGGAATCCTAAATGTTGAGAGCTTCTCTAGGAGTTGTTCCACTACTGTTGCTTCTGCTAGATTTACTTATGGAAAATAGAGTTAGAAAAGACTTTGTTCTTAGTTGAGTTTATAGAAGCAAAAAAAGACTTGTGTAGTAGGTAATACTTGTGGTAGGCATTAATTTCCTCACTGGTTATGGCACAGACATTAGCTGGGGTGCCTCCCTGATAGAAAGATAGGGGCTTACAACTTACTGTACTTTTTCATGGTAGGGGGATAATTGGGTATTTCTATTAATTAATACTTACCAAATTCTGAAAAGCAACCCAGTGGAGAGACTTACAATGCTATTCTATGTCTACTCAAAAGTACATGACGTACAAACAGGTAAGATGCAGATAGTCCTCAACGTACAATTACAGTTGGACCAGAATTCCCATTGCTAAGCAAGACCTTACCCATGCCAAGATGTTAAATGAGTCACACCCAATTTTAGAACCTTTTTGCCACAGTTGTTAAGTGAATTACTGTAGTTATTAAGTGAACCACATGGCTGTTGAGTGAAAGCAATTTGCACATCGACTTTGCTTGTCAGAAGCTGTTGAGAAGGACAGAAATGGCAATCACATCACCCTGGGACACCGCAAACATCGTAAATGTATGCCGTTGCCCTGTGCTTGAATGTTGATCACACAACGGGAATGCTGCAACAGTCATAAGTGCAAGGACTGGTCATAAGTAATTTTTTCAGTGCTGTTGTAACTTCAGTCACCAAATGAATGTCTATAAGTCAAGGGCTACCTGTAAAAATGTAGCTTTCAACATTAATTTTGAAAATATATCTTAGCAACATACATAGAGAGACAAAGAGTGCACAGACTTTTCAATGTTTGAAAGTTTGGACAAAATAATGACCCTGTAAACAAAAGTTTACAACAGGTTAACGGAAAGAGGGGGGTAAAAACTTCATATTCCTTCTGTTCTTTCCCAGATGAACCATTTACTTCTTATTAGCACTTAAAGCTTTTGAATTTTCTAATAACTGGCCTAGAACTTGTGATTTTGGGGTAAATAGCAAAAGAAAAGAAATTAGGATTCTTTTGTCTCAGTAAATTGGCAATAGGAACTACTACATCCAAGGAAATTACACTTAGGACCCTTTTAATTAAATATTGAGACTTTGTTTTCAGAACTTGTGTACTGTATATCAGGTCATAGGAGGCAATAGGGGGAAATTAGGACACTTACAGCCTGTGCCTGTAATAACCTGCTTTCACATTTGGGAAGCAGGGCAATAGGTTACATAGATTTTTGGTGTAATCCTGATGACTTCTTTTTAAAGGTTCGTACATTATCCAGTTCAGAGGAATAAGTATAGTATTGCCATTTTTCCATGGTGACACTTGAAACTATATAGAAAAGGAGGACATAATAATAATATAAGGCTAATATTAGACAGAGAGAGAGAAAGAATGAGAGAGATTTTGAGAGGCACAAGTCATAAATTGCTTCTTGAAAATAGCCACCAAATGTGCGGGTACAGAAATTTCTCCTTCAGGGGAAGAAGAAATTCAACCATTTTTGAAAGGCAGAGTCAGTAGTGTCTGTAGGCAGGTCAAAACAAGGCAAATTGGGAAGTTAAATGTTTCCAGATACTTTATTTGACACACACAGATCCCATGAATGCCTCTAGGCACAATATGGTTAATATTTCTACTGAAAAGTTCTTCTATAAATCCCTTATTATACCTTGCCTCGGGATTCATTGAAAGTTGAAAAGACAAGGAAAGGTGCCTATCAATGGATAAATTATCATGTAATGAAACATAGGACGTTCACAACCATCCTTTAGCCAGCTCATAACTACATATAAAATAATGTACTGTAACCTTGAGGATTTTTTAAAATCTCCTCCCTTGAATAGATTTCTGAAGAAAACTTGCTTTCATCCAACTGAATGAGATTTGAGAAGGAAAAATGAAGAACGTTTCTGTTTGGCACTAACTTTAATTATTGTTCATACTTAAAAAGGAACTGAACACCAGATAAAATGATTATGTCCCATTCAAAATAATCTGCAGGGTTTAATCATCATTAGACATTAAAACTGAAAGATCTCTGTTGCCTGGCAAATTAACTGTATGAAGGTGGAATACTAGGCTTGCTATGGAAAGTCAAGTCCTACCTGAAAGAAATAGCCATATCGTATCCGGCATGCTTTGCATGTATCATTAGTAATCCACATATCTATTCAACAAAAGAAGCTACCTTAAGTCACATATATTTATTTTTACGTGTACCACCAGTTCTCTAAAGGCTTGTAGAAGACATCTTTCCTATCAGATTCTGATACTTTATTGGCCAAGTGTGGTTAGACACTCAAGGAATTTGTTTCCGGTACAGCAGTTCTCAGGATACTTGCAAGACAACAATAAATAAAACAATAACACAAACAAATGAAATTATGTATTCAATAGTAAAGTGTGCATCCAAATAATGCAGCCAATAGAAAAGAAATACAGTAAACAGTAGAATTAGAACCATAATCCATTCATACAACTTAGACAGTACTTCTGGGTTAATTTAGAATTCTTTGTGTCCTGTCATATGGTGTGAGTCAAGTATTTGGCTGAATGGGGAAAAAAACTGTCCCTGTATCTGGTTTTTTTTTTATATTCAATACTCTATAGTGCCATCCAGAGGGAAGAGGTTCAAACAATTTATGTTCAAGGTGAGAGGGGTCTGCAGATATCTTCTCCACTCTTTTCTTGATCTTCTCAATATACAGGTCCTCCATGGAGGGCAGACTAGCTGCAATTATTCTTTATTCTTCAGATCCTCTGGAGTCTGTAGCTGTCTTGCTTGGTTGCGGCACTGAACCAGACAATTATAGATGAACAAAGGAGAGTCTCAATGATTCCTCTGTAGAACTGGATCAGCAGCTCTTGAAGCAGGTTGAACTTCTTGAGCTGATGCAGGAAGGATATCCTTTGATGTGCCTTCGTAATAATGGTGTTAATGTTAGTCATCCATTTCAAATCTTGGGAGATTATACAGCCCAGAAACCTGAAGGACTGTACTGCTAATACTGTGTTGCTGAATATGGTAAGAGGGGGTGAAATAGGAGGAGTCTTCCTAAAATTTTCTGTCATCTCCACAGTTCTGAGCATATTCAGCTGCACCACAGGGTTTAATCTGCCATCTGTTTGCAATCTCATCACTGTTTCTAATGAATTCAATCACTGTTGTGTCATCTGCAAACTTCAGAGTTTTGACAAAGGGGTCCCCAGAGGTGCAGTCATTGGTGTAAAGGGAAGAGAGTAGTGGAGAAAGCACACAGCCCCAAGGAGAGTCTGAATAATGGGTATGATTTTCCCTAGCCTCGCCTGGTTATCCACTTACAGGTATGGGCAGGCACGGTGAGCTGGGTCAGTTTGTAGTGAAGAATGTCTGGGAAATGGTGTTAAATGCAGAGCTGAAGATCACAAAAAGGACCTGTGCATAGGTCCTTGAGGAGTCAAGATGTTGCAGGATATAATGCAGTGCCATATTGACAGCATCATCTGCTGACCTGTTTGCCCATTAGGCAAACTGCAGAGGATCCAACAGCAGATCTGTGATGACTTTCAGATGGGCCAGCGCCAGGCTCTCAAATGTCTTCATGACAACAGATATTAAAGTGACAAATCCTTATCTTTTCTATCTCTGTTCTTTTTAGAAAAACCAAACATGAAAGCACAAGGCAGCGAGTTATGAATCTGAATTTTATTTATTTAGTTCATAAGCAAAACTGGATGTAACAGAGTGATAGGAAAGGTTATTTCTAAAAACATAATCAGAGTCCTTTGAGCAGATCATCATTTTTCCCTTACTTTTCAACTCTCCTTTTTTCTCTATTAAATATTCAATCAAGATAAGGTGGGTCAATTAGGATTTCACTAGATCCAGATTTAGGCTTGAGACCTCTTAAAAACAATTCGTAGACCTGCCTTGAAGCTGCTATCTGCTGATGCTGCCTCTGGTCTGCTATTGCATCTTCATGCAGCCAGCTGATCTTTTGTCCCTGGGTCTGGCCTTGTGCATTCATCTGGGTAATGGAGCTTTGATGATCCTTGTAGAATGGAAAATCAAAGGCATTCAATTTCACACTTACAAAGCCAAACCGAGGGGCTGCTACCTTCCTTTGGAAACTGGGAAATTAAATGTTTCTACTGGGAAGCTTCTGCCTCTTTACCCACCCCAGCCCTCAATAGCTTGAGTGAAGTGAAAGATTCATTTGGCTCTCTTAGCGTTTCTCCCTTCTAATAAGCTTCTGTAGAAATGGAGAGTCTACCATTACCTTTTTAAATGATTTAACATTAATCCTTCTATTAACAATCTAACTAGTTTCTTCCCTGATTTTCTTTTGCATTAGTGTTCAGATTCAAACAGGTCCAAAATTCCCCATAGCTACATAGGACAGCACTTTTGTCAGTGTAAGGAATTTTGAGAGAAGATACAGAAAACCACTTATGATTTGCCAAAATAAAGGAAATAAATAACTCAGAATGAATTACAAAATAAAGAAATACATTGCCTGTGCAGACTTAGTTGGTAATTTTAAGGGGTAAACACACATTTACAAATAAAGCATATAGGACTGTTTTTCTCCCTGTTATGGACATAATCAGAGAAAACTGATCTCCACAAAGGCTTGGTCTGTTTCACAGGTCTTCATTTTTGTTCTTGTATGCCTGCTGTTTTCTTCCTTGATTTGATCTTTAAAACATGCTTGAATGAATAATTCTCTCTTTCTCTCTCTCAAATATGCATACACACACACCATAGATGTGGCTATG
>JANHZU010004800.1:34344-46232 GCA_032468055.1 Acrochordus granulatus
CCTAAGCATAAAATGGAACTGCCTGAGACTTAAGAGAGTACAGTGGCCAAGCAGTTAAGTGCTGGGCTTGTCGGCCAGACAGTTGGCAGCCCAAGTTTGAGACCCAGGCCCTATGCAATGGGGTGAACTCCTACTACTTGCTCCAGCTCCTGACAACCTCGTAGTTTGAAAGCCTGTAAAAATGCAAGGACATAAATAGGTCCCACCAAAGGTTCTGTGTACCTTGGCGTTTAGTCATGCTGGTCACATGACCATGTAAGTATGTTTGGACAAACAGCATTTGGACAGCGTTCTGTGTACCATGCTGGTCACATGACCACGGAAGTATCTTTGGACAAACGCTGGCTCCTTCAGCTGTGAATCAGAGATGAGCACTGCCTCCTAGAGTTGACCTCGACTGGCAGGGGAAACTTCACTTTTTTTAAAGGGACTTAAAGATATCATGATGGCCCAGATGTGAATTGCAGATCCTGAAGCCCAAGAAATATAAAGCCAAGACAAGGAGAGATTACAACCATTTAACAATTTGTTCTCTAAGTTGTCCTAGAATGTTGTTCATTGAATGGTTTATACTCTGTTTCCCTCGATTCTCCATTGTATTTCCCACCTCATTTTATAGTCCCCAGTGGAAAAACTGATAAACTATATTGTATGGCTCATTTGTGAATTGAAGGTTTTGCTGCATATAAAATTGTCTCCCCCACCAAAAAAAAAATATTTAGAACCTCTTAATTAACACTAGCACTTGTGCTTTTGCCATATCACTGGCGAGCCCCTCCCTATAGTGGTTGTAATTATAAAAACAAATACAGAAACAACATCTTGATTTAATTAGCTAATAGCAAGGAAGAGGTAGGGATTAGTGACTGATTAAAATATTTAGGAAAATTGATATGATTGAGTGAAATAATCCTCAGGAAATAAGGGCCCTCAGAACATAACTGTATCTTATTCCTCACAAATCTTCACATTGTTTTCATTTGACAAGAGATGAGCTGTTTGCTGGGCCTCGGATCCTTTGGTTCATTCTTCTGTGGCCCTCAATAAGGCAATAAACAGCATTGTTTTCTTTTGCTGCTGCCTAATGAGAGAAGTAGGAATTCTGCGGTTAAATGTGGCTGTTTATGATGCAGACATTTCCAGGATGTGTTTTATTAATCTTATTTATTGAACCACTGAGCTTCAGGCTATTATTTTTGCATTTTAATAAGATCATCATGATATGCACACTTTCCTTTTCACTGACCAGTGATTCCTATGAGTCTAATATAGAAGCACAGTGGTGTCTTGACCATAACTAGATGATAGTTGGATACTAGAGGCTTAAAGCTTGCTAGTTCCACCATTTTTGAAAAAGCAACTCAAAGAATGTGAAGTGTCTGTTTCTGACCCAGTAGAGTTTCTAGTCAACCAAATAGTCTACAGATGGGAAATCCACTTGTGGTCCCTGACCCAGAGACTACAGCATTAAAACTGGACAACAAATTCCTGAGCAAAGTTACCAGGTTTTCCTGTAATTTGGGGGTAGGAACAGAAGACTTCAAACCTGGAGGAAAGATCTTAGGGATAACACTTTTTCCCCTAGAAGGGGAATCCTTCACTAAGGAAATAAAGATTATAGCCTTTCAAATGTAGGCTACAAAAAAATATTTTTAAAAAAATATCTTCCCAGTTGAAGAAAAGATATTTACCTAAGAGAGGAAAATATACCACTGAACTGGTTATTATATTTATTTTTTTGTTTTTGGTTTGGCTTTGCAGAGGTTCCACCTATCATGTAAGCAGCACTCACTACATCCATCATGATTCTCACTTGCTTTTATCACTGATTAAGAATTGGTATTTGAACATTTTTTCTTCTTTTATCTCCCCATCTCTTCTCCTTGTGTATTGTGTCTTTTCAAACTATAAACCTAAATTATTGGATTGGATTGATCCTGGATGCCTAACCAGGTTAGTTCTAGAGATAGAGGGTGCATTCAGATAACATGATAAAGTTGGCTAGGTATAATTTTGGGAAGTTCTTTTCTATGGGGTTTAGAATACTGCATGTACCCAAGCATATTTGGTTTAGTTCATGATTCAGATTATTACCTAATTTTAGAAATGTGCTGTACAAAGCGGGGGGGGAATTCAAATATTAGCAAACTCAGAAGCTAGTAAGACCCAATTTGGATGTCTGAAATGATCTAACCATGTGAATAGTGTGATCAGCTATTTTTTTATTTTCTTTCCTCCAACTCAGCTACTGTTGCTTTTCATTCCTTCTGGCTGAAATCCTACAGAGTTCCTAGCAGCTGACAACTCTGGAGCAGACAAGCAAATAATTTGGTCCTCTATAAGACAGTTTTTTGAGATGCAAAAAAGTAGGATCGTAATGCTTCCAAGTATATCTGTGTTCCATATGTTTACAACCTTTTCTGTTAATAAACAGAGATCAAATTTCAAGGTACTAAAAAAATGCTAAATCTGAAATATGCAATGTGGTTCCAAAACAGGCTAACTATTTTTTTTTCTTCTGACACTTGGTCAATAGTAGAATCTCTGCCAAAGCATAAAAGGTGTCTATAAAACTAGAACTGTGTAATTCATCAAATTCCTAATAATATACTGTAATGTTAGTTGTTAGAGATTAAAGTATAATTACAAATATACTTGGAATAAAATAATTGATTTTCCAACCTTGGTGGACTACTAGACACAACGATTTACGAATGAGAATACAGATGTGGATGGGAGATATTTACATTCTAGAGTCAAGGCAAAGACAGCAGGGCTAATCCTGAGCTTTTGTTATGAATGTCTGCTGTCTCAGAGATAACCAAAGAATCCAGAAGTCAAGACAGGTAGCTTATGTCCTGGACCATCAGTTTTGGATTTTGGAGATATACTTCACATTACCAGTTTGCTTCAATTTCCAACCCTAAAAAGCATGTCATTTCCATACCTTTTCTTTTCAACACCTGCTTGACTTCTGGAGTCTATTGTTCAGTTGTGTATGGAAAAAAAATCATTGATGGCTCCATGGATCAATGGAGAAAGACAGTTTCACCTTTTCTTGCCTAGCTGGTCTCCTTGGGTCATTGATTTTGTTGACATGTCTCTCCTTCGCTCCACACACATTTTGTCAGGCAAATCAAAGAAGAAGCCAATCTTATCCTCCTTCACTTCCAGTGAAGAGCAGCAAGTTTAGAAATGAACATAACCAGAGTCATTTTGGAGAGGAGAGGGGGTATATAAATGGAAATAAATGTTAAAAATGCTCAGTATGCCCATAGAGAAATAGATGTTGTAACCACAAATAAGAGGCTAATTTGCATTTATACTTATAACAGCTGTAAAGGAAATCATCTCTTTATTTTTTTTCTTATTTTTTTTTGAGAAGAACACTTGTTTTTTGTTCTTTATTTATATTTTGAATATTAGTTCTTGTAAATTTTTATTTTTTGGTTTAAAATTCTAATAATGTTTTATCTAACTGTCATTCTATTTCTATATCCATCCATCCATCCATCCATTCAACTATCCATTTATCTATCATCTATCTAACTATCTACGTCACACAGAAATAGTATTAAGCAGACTATTTAAAATGGCTCCCAAAGTATTTTTTAACATATAATTGGTTGTATTAATAAGGTGCTGCCTTTCCCACTAAACTATTTTTATTTTGCCCAAATAACACACATTAAATATCTTGGATTCATGATTCACAGTATTCATTCATTAACTATGTAGGCATAACTTCCCCTGTAGGACATGCATAACTTCCCCTTTAACTATACAGAGTGGTTGAATAAATTATATGTGCAGACTTCTCCAAGGGAAGGAAAGTTTTGCCAGCTAATTTCACGGGCTTGCTATCTTATGGATAAAACAACAGGAAATATACTCCTGTAATTTGCTTGATGCCCTGGGAGAAAGGTTGATATAAATCTAACAAACAAAACCTTTTCTAAGAATATAGGCTAAATATGAGTTTGGCTGTATTTTTAATTCATGTTAGTGGATGAGGGAAACAATGGCCTAACAGACAAAATCTAAAAAGTATAATAAACTGTCTTAAAATTAATTCTGCAGCTTTACAGGAAATTCTCAAATTCAGCAGTATGATTGGGCAAAGCATTTCCCTGGAAATTCTGCAGGATTGAAATTCTTCAATAGTTCAGAAGCTTTAAGGGAGAAGGGTGGAATATTACAGCAGTTATCAGAAAATCAACTTCTAAAGAAATGTCTGCCCACACTTAACTCTCGTCCTATGAACTGACCACTATTCTTTGCTCCCAAATGTATTACTTCCCCTCTACTTCAGCTTTAAAAAAACCTTCCCACTAGAGGAAAAAGTACTTTCATTTCTAATATCTGGATGCCAGCCACTGACCAAGAAGTTTGCATGCGATGAGCAGAAATTAATGGCCTCTTTGCTCACAAACCAGAACAGCAGGTGTTTTGCTGCCAGAAGCTCTGAAAAAAGCAGCTAACATGGGCAGATGGGTTGCCAGGGTGGTGGTGTTCTTTAGAGTCCTGCTATTGCTCAAGTGAATCAAATTCTGAAGGCTCCTTTGATAATCCATGTATAAACCAAGGCTGCGGAACAACGGTTAATCTTATGCTCCTCAAGCAGACTTTTGCTTTGGCAAGAACAACCACTATACCTCAGGGGGAGAGAGAGAGAGAGAATAAAGAG
Source organism: Acrochordus granulatus (assembly GCA_032468055.1). Lineage (NCBI taxonomy): Eukaryota > Metazoa > Chordata > Lepidosauria > Squamata > Acrochordidae > Acrochordus > Acrochordus granulatus. Next base: position 39,032 of record JANHZU010004800.1, read on the forward strand.
ATAGCTAAAGACTGAATGCCCTGCCTGGGCCATCTTTCATGAGTTCATGGTGAGGTGGAGGACAACAGCTGCAAAGAAAATAGCAACCTTGGATATTAAATTTAGGGTGGTCCTGAATAGCTGAACTTGGAAGCAGATCTAAAGGGCTTGATTTGCCAGGTCTGATATATTACTGCATGAATACATAGAAAAAGAGGCTTGTGGCACTCGAAGGACACAGGTTTTGTGGACTGGAAGTAGCCCCTTCAAAGTCTCCAGCTCGTGGAAGATCAAGAGTTAGGTGCTGCTTAAAGACAAAGAACAGTACATTATTGTATAGGATTATTGTACCTGGATAGATGGGGGCATGATGACATAGCAGTTAAGATGCTGGGCTTGTCAACCAGAAGGTCAGCAGCCTGAGTTCAAGACTCAGGTGCCACGTAACGGGAGGATCTCCCATTACTTGCTCCAGCTCCTGCCAACCCAGCAGTTCAAAAGCATATAAAATGCAACTAGATAAATGGATCGGACGGTAACAGTGTCCATGCACCTTGATGAATAGTCATGCTTGCCACATGACCACAGAAGTGTTTATGGACAATGCTGGTTCTTCAGTTATGGAACGGAGATAAGCACCGCCCGCTGGAGTCAGACACAAATGAATGGAGAAAACTTTACCTTCTTTACCTGGATAGATTAACACCTAGTAATATCAGAACTGCTAATCTGACTGGGATGGTAAAACATATCCTGGAAGAAAACCCTGGAAAACTATTTCCATAACCCTATTAAGAAAACTGCTATCAACAAGGATGCAATCAACAAGAGCTGGACTCAAATCAAGAATGGCTTTACTCTTGCTAAAGTCAGGAAGAATGTGTAGGAGCTGTGCATTCAATAGTCTATTGTTGACTTGGGAAACTGATGTTTGTCTTAAACAAAAAGAAGTCCCAGGGCTAAGATTGCTGATGCCAAGTTAAGCCTCTCAGATCAATAGTACAAAATGGGGAGCAACGGAACTATGAAAGTTTAGCCATGCCTTATTAAGGCCTGGCTTAGGAAGTATTTATGTATTTACAAGTGGAATATACAGGAAGACAGGAGACTTTCTGTCTAGCAGATCAGTAAGGCGCATGTAATAAACAGACAAGTCCATACGTTTAAACAATATGCGGAGTTGACCGAAACATTTTCAACCTGACACTTCATCTTTGTTTGCACATGAGATAACTCCTGTCAGCCCTTCCAGATAAACCAGACAGGAAATACAACTAGAAGAGCTATTTTTATTTGTTTGGCTACATTAACAAAACCTTGTGAGTCCAAAATGTCCTGCTATCACTTTTAACTGCCTGATCACTTAGGGCAGGACTTTCCTAATTTTCTTCCTCCAACCATTAAGCAGAGAAGTCTCCCCCCTCTCTTGTCTGATGGTCCCCTTGTCCCTCAACATCATCTCACCTACCATTACATATTATTTCTAGAGTTTGATGTGTCAGTGTATTTAACTATAAAGAATTGGTTTGCCATTTAACTTCCCTGTTTTGTATACAGCCCTGGAATTTTCTGGGGACTTCCCATTCAAATGCTAACCAGGTTTGACCTTGCTTAGCTGTGGATTACCCAAATACTGCCATACGTTTTACAGGGTACATCTTTTAAATATATTCTAATTATCCCACTTATTGCTATCCTGATTGTTTTTTAGAATTTACCACAAAAGGATGGCAGGAAGACTAGGGGAATCAAAGGAATCTCAAGTCACTTCTCTTTCATGACTTCTATCATTCTTTTCCATTTGTAAAAATCACAGCCTCCTCACCTTTATTCCCAGTACCAATCTATATGCAAAAATATAAACTGATTATTCAATGAATGATTATCCGTTGTAATTGATTAATTTAGAGGTAAGTTCCAAATCCAGCTTAGCACAGATGATCTTGGCCTCTTCACAATCAAGAGGACTTAAGACATGGCTATTTTGCTCCACTGATTTTACTGAGACCAAGCAAAAATAAAACAATTTAGTTTCAACCCAAAGCTAGCTCATATTGTTGTCACTGCTATTGTTGTTTGTGCCAGATGATATCATCCTTCCATTATCTTGAATGGAAGAAGAGAGGTTGGACAAACCATAAATATAAATGCGTATATATAGACACAAATGTACGTTATTCATGCCCAGGATGTCTTACTTCTATTGAGGCTGCATACTTGCACTATGAAATGAGCTTTAATGTGGGAATTCCTATGCTCTCTTGATATTAAAATAGAGGCAAACTTTTAAAATTAATGCCCTCTTTACAGAAAGAAACACAGTTGCACCAAACACTTGGAGGAAGAAAGAAGAAATGTGATCCTAGTACATGCTGCAGTGCTTATTTCTGCAGCAATATTCCAAGTGAGCATGTTCTGGGTACCGTGTCATCTGCTGGCACCTGCCCTATAGAACAGCCTCCCTCCTGATATACAAACAGCTCCCTACTCTGTTAGGCTTTCATAAAACCATGTTCCCCCAGGTGTTGGAATCAGGATGTTAGCATGGGGACTTTCTGTCCGTGGGATTAGTGGTTTTGTGATTTTAATGAGCTTTGATGCTGTTTTTTTTACTTTATTTTGTTTGTTTAATGGAATTCTTTGTTTTCATCCTGTTCACCTCCCAGAGTTGCTTAGATAAGTGGGTGCCCTTATAAATTCGGGGAAAAAAGAGAGGGAGGAGGGAGGAAGAAAGAAAGGAAGATACGAAGAAAAGAAGGAAGATGACAAAACATTAGGGAAGACTGGTAGCCTCTCCAAAAATGACTGCTGTGAGATCAAGGTCCAGTTAAGCCCCTCACCTATTTTATGTTGTTTCGTTGCATAAAGGTAAGCACCTATTCCTCCTTTGTAAGTTGAAAATATATGCAATCTTACTGCAGCTCAATGAAGTGGAGTGAAAATTTCACCTCCAAGTATGTCATTTTTTCCCTCTCTGTGCTACATAACTGAGAGTATACCGTTGCGTGATAAGATTGTCCTCAGGATATGAGATGACAATAATAGAAAAGAGAAACACAAAGCAGATCTAGAAGGAGGGAGGCTGAGAGAAAGTGAGAAGATGCTCACACAGTTCCTTTGTGGTTTCATTTACAAGCTGTTTACCGAAGTGGGGGAGGAACAATGTCTTGTTCATCCTTGATTGATTAGCATCCCCCTACCACAGGTATCTATTTCTTTTTATACGCTGCCTTGCTTTTCAGAAGGTGTTAGAACTCAGCAATGTAAGAAAGCAGACAACCTATCCAGCCATTCGGATCCCCATGAATCATTGTGCAGTTTCTGAGTTTGACAGTTGTGCCTCATATATTTTAGTATCAATTTTCAAAAAAGAAATGAGTCAATTCATCCTTTCAGAGTTCCCTGTAATTTTTCTTAGCTTGTTACTCACATCAACGGAATCAACAGGGGAAGCAGTTTTGGAAAAGGCGAGAGCTGGATGAGTTTTAACTTTTTCATAACCTTGGGAAAGGCCAACTGAATATACCGCAGTTTCAGCAGCTTGGTGTCAGAGGGTAGAAGATCGCATCTATTACAGACATCGAAGTTGATTTGCGACACACTGCATTTCCTTGCAATAACAGTAGGTGACAAGACAGAAGGTGGCAGGAGTGAGTAAATGGGCCAAAATATACATTTCCCCATCTAGAAAGTGAATTCAGTTTAGTTTTTCTTTTTTAGAAGTCAAGGAGAAGGATTACCTTTTGGACTAAAAACTGGTTCAGAGGTGAGGTGAGGCACTTAATTACTGACCAAAATGTGAACAGTGATTAGGTGAGCACCTCTGTTCAGATATGAGCCAGGAAAAAGCTAGCCCCTATAAACCCTACTTCATTTCAAATCCAAATCAAACAAGTTGGGCAACAGACCAAATAATTTGGGAAAGTGTGCAGATAATTTAAATTGCTGCTTTGTATGCATGCTAGAAACTTAGCTCTTCATTAATGTTATGATCAACATCACTCCCTATTTTGGCATTTGGCCATATTAATTAGAAGCACCAAAAAAGACTGAACTGGAATCATATACAAACTTAAATGCAAGAAATGCCCTGTAGAATCAAGTAACTTGTAGACTCAAATCTTAAAAGTGAGGTTTACTTCTGAGTCAGCATTTCCAGGATTGCACTGGAACAGCCTTGTCTGAAGTAGAATCCTTCAAGATATCTACCAGACCACCAACCTTTCCATCTCTCACTCCTTCTCAATCCACTTTAAAATAAATATGAAATTGATACAACCTGCTTTGTTTGAAGGTCTGTTTTGACATGAATACTCATGAATACTTACAACCGTGGGATGCTTGTGTTCTCTTGGTTGCTTTCTTGCAGACACTTCATTACCCAACTAGGTAACATCATCACCACTAATTATGATACTTAGTTGGGTAATGAAACATTTTCAAGAAAACAATTAAGCTCAGAGATGACCAAGGACCACACAGTTCAACCCTGCGATATATTCTCTTCTATTTATGCTTACAACTATGGCTACATGTTTTTTAGTAACATTTAGCACAAATGATCAGCCATTCAGTTTTCAATCTTCTTGACCAAGAACTGACTACAAAGTTTCAAAACATCAGCACATTTTATTTTTATGAAAGTGGGAAAAGCTGTTTGTTTAAGCACTGATTTGGAGGAATCATGGGATGAGACCAGATATCATTTCAAACTGGGATTGCCCTAACCTCAGGTTCCTCCAGATCAATGCTGAAACAAACAGCTTTCCCCACTTTCATAAAAATAAAAGAAAATGTGCTAATGTTTACCCAATCCTATATGACAAACATTTCGTATTTGTGAACATGTGTCCATTGTTTTGCAAAAAATTGCAGAGGCACTTTAAGGAGAAGTTGTGCAACAGGGAGGTTGAACAGGCATCTCACACAAATATACACAAGACTGCAAAAGCTTCCCAGTTGTCATGTCAGCAAGCCACCATTGCCTCCCTAATCCTTTGGTGCATTAATATTCCTACACTAACAATTGTACATTTAGATACTTTCCGTCAAGCTAGCCCATTGCTATGATGGGAACTTATGCACTGGCAAGCAGGATAAAACACAGAAGTATAAATCCCCCCAGGATGTCCAAGACAGTAATAGGTGCTTATTTTTGAAGCAGAATTCACTTGAGCCAAAACAGCATTTTGTAGTTCAGCAATGTCAAGGCACTGACATAAAAACTAGCTGTAATCACAGTCCCCTGGTGAGCAAAAGAAGAGGGCATTTTATCCCAGCACCAAGATTGTACCTATATCTGGAAAACCCCTAGCTATCCTTGGCCACATTGACATTTTGCAGTGAAATTCAATGTTGGGAAGTATAGAGGAGTCCCTTTATTTCTAAGTAAGGAGAAGGAATAAACCTAGAACATGTCTAAATGTATTCAGCATTGGAAAGAAGATAAAGGTCAACAAGACTTTGGTACCTGCAGACCTTCAGTCACCCTGTTTTGGGGATTCTTCAAGACCAAGGATTCTCAACTATGTGCTTCAAAGCCTGGAAATGAGATGGAAAGTGTAGTCTATTTCTAATAGCATTAAATAATTCTAATGATTATATAATTTTATAATGATTTATTTACTATAAATCATTATAGTAAAACTGGAAATTTGCCCCAAAGTGGAGATCATGCTAGAAGTCCAAAGATCGCACTCTCAAACAATGAAGAAGTCACAAACTTATATTAAAGACCAAACTGAAATTGAAATGGCTTTTCTGTGCACGAAAGTTCTCCCGTTAAGATCTTAATTCATTCCTCTGCTCCACACACTTTAACTTAACGTATGGCCACAAGCTGTGTGATAACCAATAAACTCAGACAACAGAAGCCATACAGAATTTCCATAAGGGAAGACAGCAGAGTCTACTCAGCAACACACTAAAGTATAAGATTAGGAGGCGAATACCTTCCATCTTCGACATGCAAGCTCCTTGGAAACATCAGGCTAGGTTCTTAGAAAACAAATTTTGGCCTGGTCACACACAGCTGAATACCAGACAACAGTCTGAAACTGATAAAATTGTGGGAACAAATACAATTTCATGACAGCCACACAAAAGACATGTGGATAGGACAAACCAGGACTAATTTCAGCATGAATGCAACAACCCTGTCAAATCTTGTGTAAGTTGCTCCAAGCAAAGCTGCCTTTTGCAATTCATTGGTGGTGATCTTGTTAATGCCAATGCTGTTCAAGTGATGCTCCAGATGTTTTGTGATTGTACCTGGTCACCTATTACTATTGATACTACCTTTGCTTTATTTTGCCACAGTCATTGTATTTTGTGATTTTTCTCCAGTTCTTTGTCTTCTTTTCTGCTGTTTCCAGATACTGCAACATCCTCTATCCAAACTTTTCTTCTCTTTCTTTCTTATTAGCTGCAGGCAAATGATATTTCTTACAGGTATTCCAATGCACCATTGTTGCTACTTTGTCATTTTGCTGTTTGTAGTCAGTTTGTGCACTCTGCCTGCAGCATCTAACCAGGTATCCACTGTTTCTTCAGTTTCTTTGCAGAGAGGGTATTTCCTATCTGCTGCTGTCTTCTCAATTTTGCTTTAGATGCTTCTTGGTAAGTAGTAGTAATAATAGTGGTAGTAATCTACAATTAGATTCACAGTCTAAGACTAATGGAAACTGAGTAATTCAAATCCTAACCAAGGACCTAAGAATTATTTAAGTAGCATCTGAGAGTACAGGCAGTCCCAAGCAGAATATTTTTCTATAAACTTAAGGTGTTCAGGTCTGATAAATTCAAAATTTCCATATATTGAGGGAGTCCTTTAGGTATTATTATTATTATTAAGAAACTCACACCATTATCATCCCACACACCTTTCAGATTTGAAAGCACATCCCTTTATGTTAATCATAGCTGTGCATTGCTGTGCAAAACCACTGAACCACTTCAAGTCAGCCTAAAGTGAATAGCATTCGCAGAAATTTCTTGTCAGTCAGGGAACTTGCAGCCACTGGTTTTTATTAGTCAGCCTGATTTTTTCCGAAAGTCTCTTGCTGCAATGAAATACAGATTTTTTTTTTAAAGAAGATTCTCCACTCTTGTAGGTTCAAGATTCCTGCCTGGTATGTTTTCCTTCAACGTGGCATTCAAATGTCAAAGGTCATGTTTGACCACATCCAGCTTACCTTGATTCAAAGATCTTATGTTCCAGGTT
>JANHZU010004800.1:96694-109463 GCA_032468055.1 Acrochordus granulatus
ATTAATTCTTTGGGTGTGTGGTAGAGAGGCAGACATGAGCAGATGATAATGAGCAATTTTGTTGTTAATTTTCTGCAAGGCACACACAATGAACTACCTTTTCATGGTAGCTTGACAGGAGAGCTAAGTTATAATGTTCTATATCCCTGACAGAGGGATGCAGTAGCTTCCTCTTGTTTAAGAACACCTTGATTTCACTGATGACAATTGGATTAAGTCTCTAAAGAACTTTTATTTGTTTTTGTCTCCTAAAAATCAGAGCACTTATTTAGGTCACCCTAATTATGAGCCTTGCTGCAGCAAACAGCCTTGTGAAACTAAATCTTCCTTTTTCAACCTTTCACTCAAATTTTCTTCTGAGCAAAGTGACAATTCAATCACCTGCTCAGGATTAGGAGAGATGGTGGTGGCAGAGAACAGGCCTTTTAAATGTACCTTTAAAAATGCACTGCTTAAAATAAAATAGGGTCTAGAATTTGAAGGAGATATTTAAGCCATCAAATTCAACCCCTTGTCTAGGGCATGAATCCCAGTTAAATTACTGTGCCTGATGGCTATCCCGTATTTGCTTGATCACACCCAATGAAGGTGAAATCACAGCCTCCATAAATTATATATTCCATTCTTAAGCTTCCTGACATTCAACCAGGAGCTGCCTTTCTGTAATGTTTTGCCCTCTAGGATAACAGAGAATATATTTTGACCTTCTTATATGTAACGCATTGCAGGTACTTTAAAAATGCCATCACATTCCCTCTGAACGTTTCTTTTTCACCCCAGACTAAACACAGTCAGTATTGTTAATATTCAGTTTATAAGGCTGCCTTATCAGAACAACTCAAGGCAATGTATGATACAGTGGTACCTCACAAGATGAGGAACTCACAAGACAAGAAACTCACAGGACGAGCAAAAAAATTTAATCAAACTTATTCCATTAGGTGAGCCGTGACTCACGAAGAAAACTTCGTGCCATACCTTGCGCGTCATCAGTAAGCACGCTCTGTATTTCCCGTTCAGGCAGCATCCCCACGCAAGAGTTCTGCCGATGCAGCAAGCACATGCGCGTGTTGTGCCGACTCTGCCACGCGCAGTTTACTCCATTCCCATGCAGGCGGCAGTGTACATTTCAAACAAGTAAAATACAACAGCAACAATACAGATTCAAATGCAACCACAGTACATTAGCATTGGAGGTAGAAACCTCTCCGTATGTCTGATGAGAAATGATTAGTAAAAGCCATAAACAGAAAAATAATCACCATCTGCATATGGAGGTATATGCATAAATATAGAGATACATGCTTCAATACAGAGTTACTTTACAGGGGCAGACAAGGTTTCGCACTTACATCTCAACAGGAGCAAAGAATCTAACCTCAGTGCTGGCATTTGGGAACAAAGGCAGAAGGAAATGGTGGTTCTATTAATTTTGTTAAAGATTAAGTATCAATTAAGAGATATTGGCCCTCAACAACAATATGGATTCTGTGGGGTGAAAATGAATGATTATTTGGAAGGTGAGGACTTAAAAAGAGTGCTGCTAATCAGCCATGTGTTAGGTTATACTTTCTTTAATTATATTAAGGCTGGTTATTTTATGCCCTTCATTGTTAGTAATGTAATTTTACTGTTTGCCTTAATAAATGAAATAAAAATATTTCAGAACAAAAAAGGACTCATAGTAGGTGATTTAATGTGATATTGTCATCAATACAATTTAAAGAAGTCCTTTTTCATGCACAACCTTTTTCTTCACAAACTACTTGAATACTTCTGAGTCATTTTATAGACTTTCTTTCTTTCATAAAATAAAGCCATTAATTTAAACAATTTATTTGCCACCTCACTCAGAAAATTATCAGTGGCCAACCCCAAAAAACAACAATAACATTGAACACTAATATCTCACAGCCCTTTGGGGGAAGAAGAAAACAAGACCCAGTAACAATAGTTAAATATAAATCTAATCAATTCAGTAATGAAGTATGAAGATAAAAACTAGTTTGCCAAGTTAATTTTAAGTCTAAAAATATAATCTGAAGACAGATCAGATTAATAAGAAAACTCTGAGTTCTACTGCTTTGCCTGTGTATTCATTCAGCAATGGTTAAAGCAGCTTCAAAAGATTAATAAAATCAGGGAGATCTTATCAACTGTCTCATGCAGTATTTGAATGGTGCCGATCTCTGTCTGAAAAACTCAGTTCTTTCAGCATATACTTTTTTCCCCTTCTCCTTAATTATTAAGGTTAAACAGTAAGAATTATTGTTCTTGCAGTAGTTTTGACCACCTTTCTTTTTTTCATGCTTGGCTTGAAAAAAAATGATTTTAAATATCCAGCTGGCTATAGCGGAATGTAATTCAAAACACACTAATGAAGTAAGTACACCCAGACTTGACCCCCATTATGAGTCGCAAAATTACTTTAATATTAAGCTTATTTTCTCTTTCCCACCAAGGAATATTCATCTTAAATTACAGATGAGCCACAGAAGCCAAGATAGGGAGTGATAAACCACCACACACCTTTGGCGAACAGCTGTTATCTGCATTAAGGATGGTTATGGATGTTACAGTTAATTAATTCAAAGATTTCTTCCTGCTAAATATATAGAACATGCAGAGGCTTGGGGCTCTGAAATGAAAGAGGCTCATTATATTATCTCAAGATTGTTTGCCATGGAGGAGGTAGTGTTTCATATCTCTAAATTAGAGGCAATAATAAACTTACATAATAAATCTGTATCCCATTCATTTGCTTAGGTCTAAAGGGCAGCAAAACGATCCTCTGCATCAGGTACAAATTGAAGGTTGGCTTGTCGGTGGAAGACTTTGATATTAAAAGAGAAAGCATCCACTGCTTTTAACAATTCCACACATGCTGCTACCTTCACTCATTTATGGTGAAGTTGGGTTATGCATGTGAGGTTTAGGGGGAGAGATTTCTAGTTTTTGATTGATTAGATAATTGTAGCGGGGAATTCCATATCGGCACTGCCATTGCTTTCTGACCTGGTTTTATATGACTGTGTGAACATTTTCATTGTTGCTTCCTGGGGCTAGGGAATTATAGGGCTGGGCTTCAAGAAGGAAGTGGAAAATCCCAAATGTTTATGTGAAATAGCAGTCCATGCCAATGGAACACTATTTCCTCTGCAACTCTAGACGAAATGCTGCAAAATTATCTTTGCTGCAATTCCTTCTGCAAAGCAAATGAAGTGAAATTTCATTAGCATAGCTACAACTATCTATTGAGGCCACACAGAAACATTGGCATTGCCCTGTTGCCATATGCAAGACTTTTGATTCTCATTGGTAGGTACTAAACTCCATCCAGATTCTACAGCAATTACCCTAATTCATCCCTTTATACCTGTTGGAGAAGAGATGTCAGAGCCAGGGGAAGGAGTCAAGTGAGGCATTATTTGGAATCTCTACCAAAATACCAAATACCCACAAATGTACAAAGTCCAACCTTCTCTGATTGCCACTGAACTTTATCTTATATCCACAGGTGCTCAATCATTGAGTAGATTCTTGTAAATAAGCTGAAACAATAAATCAATTAGCCTGAGCCTTGATGCGTGGGTGTGATCTTCAGTTCCTAAAACCTTCTGCACTGTTTGGATTTCATCAGAATCTTCTTAAGTCATAGAACTAGATTATTACTTTGAGGTATGATTCTCTGTGAAGTTCTTGATACTCTCTGAGCTTAGTTTTTATTATTTATCATATTTATATGCTGCCTAAAGGACTCTTGGTGGCTCACAATCAACATTTTAATATTTTTTAACATTTAAACTTTTTTTTAACATTAAACCCTGCCACCCCCCAAGCTGACTGATGGTGTTCACATCTGTGGGCTTCTTCCACCACTCCTGCTCTGCCCTGGAGCTCAGGCAGGTCCAACACTGACTTCCAGCTACCCTTGCTGCCGGCTGACTTACCCCAGAAGGGGTACCCATTCATCTACTCATGTTAGCATGCTTTCAAACTGCTGGGTGGGCAGGAGCTGAGGCAGAACAGCAGGAGTTCGCCCTGCTGCACAGCAGTGCCAGGTCTTGAACTCTAGCCACCAACCTTCCAGCCAGCAAGTAGAGCTCTTAACTGCTTGTGCCACTGTGCCTCCAATGGTTGGTTGCTTGCAGATGTTACATTATCCAACTAGGTAACATTGTCAGTGCTCATGAGTGTGGGGTTTGCTCCCTGTTTAAATGCAGTAGCTTATCTGGCTATTGGTTGCTGGACAAGATATGTTCTTGTCTTTTTATTTCCTCCTTAGCTTTTTATTGTCTCTTTTTAATGATGTGTAAATATGGTTTGTCTCTATGTGTTTACTGATGTCTGATCTGACTGAATGCCAATCTGAATCTCTCACAAATATCTCTGCAACTGGGTTCCCATAATTTACTAAAGTGTAATATGTTTGACTTTGGAAAAGAGATTAATGATTTCAGCCACTATAATTCAGAAACCATGGTTGCTTAAAGTATTCTCTGTCTCAGATGAAAGGTCAAAAGCATCAGGCCCCACAAAACAAGAATATGTGGAGTTACTTCTTTATTGTTGTTTACTTATAGACAGAACCTTGCCAGATGAAAGCAACTATCTGCATAACCATAGATACGGTCTGTGACCCTCTGCTAAGGAGGGTCCATCTTTGCCCTCTTTGCCCAATTCCTGCATACCAGAATTCCAAGCTCTGCTGCCTCTTTGCCCTCTGGGAAGTAGCCCTTCCCTCCTGGGACTCCAGACTTCATTCCACCACAAAAGAGATTTAAGAATTTCCAACACTATATATTGTATTCAAATTAGAAACTTCCACTCCCACTTTCTAATGTTGTGAAATTCTGAGCCATGAAAATTGGGACTGCAAAATTTCTTTCATTAGATTAGTTAAATTCAATTTACTGATTTTCTGCAAAACAGTACAGCATGCATTCCTACATGTGCACACACAGATATACAGAGCCAGCTGTTCACTCCTTTTTCTTCTTTTTCACAAAAAGTACATGTTATTCCAGGATAGCTAATCTGGTGACATTTGGTTCTTCCTGTGAATCTGCTTATCTGAAATTGAATCCAGCGCTGTGAAATTATGAAAGATGGGGTGCTGCCCAAGGACAAAACCATCTCTACATTACTGAGCAGAGGGAGGACCTCCGTATGGTTCTTTTTCTCAAAAGACAGCAGTGGAAAGATAATAAGGAGAAGACCCAGGAGAGAGATTACAATCAGACTTAATTCTCAAATACCACATCCTGGAAATGAAACTTAAAGGATTTATGTAGCAGGAAAAAAGGAGACATGCTTACCACCCCCCAAAACTGAACTAAGTATGAAGATGATATTAGGGTAATTTTTCATTTAGTGTCCTTTTATAGCCACAATATTACACAGTTTTCTATGTACAGTATGTATTTAACTGTCCTTGTTTTTTTTATATTTCCAATCTGCCTAATAAACACAAATGCTAAAAATTAAATTTAAAAGTAGAAAAATTAAATAACTTGCCAATGTAATTTTGCAAAAATTACATTGGTAAATAGCTGAGAAAGTGCAATATACTATCAACTGTAAAAAATAAAGGGTATTTGTTTGTTTTTGATGTCTGCAGGCCCAAAGAACCAAAAACAACATTTGGAATTACTTTACTGTTGTTTACCGACAGACAGAATCTTGCCAGATTAAATCAATACATAACTCTGGATACTCTTTGTTACCTGCTAGGGAGGATCAGACCTTGCTCTCTTCCTGCCTACCAGACAGTCAAGCTCTGCTGTCTCTTTGCCTTCTGGGAAGGAGCCCCCTCCCTCTATGACTCCAGACTACATTCTGCCACAGCAAGTCTGTCTTGACTTGTCCATGCAGTTTTCTTGGCAATATTTTTCAGAAGTGGTTTGCCATTGTTTTCATCCTACAGGTGAGAGAGTCTGGTTCAAGGTCACCTAACCAGCTGACCTGCCAAAGAAGAATTAGAACTTGCAGTCTCCTGGATTCTTTAAGCCTGGGCCTTAACCTCTATCCCAAAATGGCTCTCATGTCAGCATACATGGCCCCTTATGTAAAGGTAAATAAAGGTAGCTATAAAAGTTATGCCCAAGAGGGAAAGACTGTTTGACTTGATGATAAAAATATGTCAACATAAGTGCTAAATGTACTTCCCTATGAATTTTTTTCCTCAACCCAGACCTTCCAACTAGGCTATCTTAAAAAATACAGTGAGAATGGTTTGCCATATTAAATATGTAATTCTGAGTATTTTCATCACTCTCAACTTAAGGAAGACCTGCAGGTATCAAAAGTAAGGATAGTTAGAGCTGTAGCCTTTATTTCAATAACTATCTCAGCATGATATTTTGGTTTGACAAAGCTATTTGCCTCAACATGCATTTTATTCCTGTGAATAGTTGGTATGAGTGCATGATTCATCAAACTGTATACAGGTTGTTCCAAATATAGCAGTGGGAAGTGTTTTCCCACTTTCTTTCTGTATATTAAATATATACAAAAGCATCAAGTCCTTTACCATACAGTTAAACCCAAAAGGTTTCCCCATGTTCCACAGGGATTATACTTTTAAAAGTTTCTATCACTTCTTCCATTTGTTCTAATCAGACAAAAAGAAATCTGTTAAAAGAAACACATAATAGCTGCAGGGTATCTTCTGATTAATAATGCTAGAAATTTTTCAAGTGAAAGAATTCTTCATTACACAAAACAGTGCTATTCACAGGAGCATTCAGAGAGGAAAAATGGCACATACACACCATTTTCTCATCAGAATTCTCCATGTTTCCAATGTAATGGGTGGTACAACCACATTCACAATGGTATTATGGGGAAAACAGAATGGTGGTCACCAAAAGAGTGCTTAACAAAGTGTCATCTCTTTGCTTTCCAATAATCAGATAAGAGTTTGATCTTTTGACACAGAACTTCAGGCAATTTTGATCTTCAATCAAATTCCAAACCTAGTTTCTCCATACTGGTATTCTCTGGATATATGGCAACTATTTTTCCCAGAATTCCAAAATAGTGGACCCAAGCTGAGAATTCTAGAAGTGACATTTCCAATAATTTGAGAGAACACAGGGTTGTACTGAAATACTTTGCTAAGCATATCCCATTTTTATCAAACTACAATGCCTTGCCTGTAGTTCAGAAAAATTCATTTATTCAACCACATCTTATAACCAGAATGCTTGTTTTCCATTTCCCAAATGGAAGAAAAAGTAAACATGATTAAGAAAAGCTGTGCAGAAGTTTGATAAGGTCCCACTAATAGGTATATCATTTTAAAGTAAAAGTACCCATATATGCTTTAATGGAAAAACGAACATCTACAAAAATGCTAGCTCACTAGAATGGCACTGCCAGTGAAAATTCAAGAACATTTCCTAATTTTGTTCTTTCTTAAAAAAAACATTTTCAGCTCATATCTGATTTTATTACACCTCACTTGAACAGACAAGAAAGTAAGCAGTGAGATCTTTGGTGAATTTTTAGCTGATTCAGGCATAATAAATGGTCTAACAAGGTGATCATCATCACCTCAGGAATTTTAAGCTTAGAAAAAATGATGCCAATGGGTGACATGAGAGAAGCTTTCTTAAATTATGCATGGTCTAGAAAATGTTGATGTACCAAAAAGTTATTCCTCTTCTCATAATACTAGAATTTGGGGTCATTCAATAACATTGATTGGCAGCAGATTCAGCACTGACACAAGGAAGAATTTCCTAATTCCGAGTCTAATTAAATTATGGGATTCTCTACTCATGCTTGGGAATGGCTACTAGCTTAACACTAAAGGAGGGAGACTTTCCTGCTGCCCCCCATCATGATAATTCTTCTCTGGTATTGGATTTCTGAATTGCCTGCCCTATTTCTTGACTCTTCCACTACCCATTAATATAATAGTTTTGCAAGTTATAAATAAAATGTTTAGTTACATTTTTTTCAGCTCAGGCAAGTCACCCATTTCCATCAGTTAATGTTATGAATGGACATGAGTCAACATTAAACTGAGCTGGCTGTATCATTACTGTGCTGAGCTAGTACAGTCTGCCTTGCATTCTCTGAGGAACTTTTCTATTCTCAACTATATTTTGAATCTCAGTTCTAACACCACACCTCAAAAATAACTTTGAATATATTGGAGCAGCTCAACTACAAAATAAAGTGAATTTCTCAAACAAGGCCCTAGATCACAATAATGATATCAGTTGTCTCATTTTATCTGACTTTGAATTTAACCTTCCTGAGTAAAGGTGTGCAATATTCTCAGGCACCACTTTTTGGGAAATCAGATATATAAGGTAGCACTGTATATCAAGTAGATGGACTGAAGGGAAGTAAGCACAACTGTCATCTGAAAACGGAACGAAAGAACTTATTTGAAAGCTACATACAGGACAAATAATTAAAAGAACAGCTTTCTATTCTTCCTAAACCACATTGTAATAATAGGAAAAGAAAGGCACAGTCATTTCATAAATCACTGTGAATCAGTGAAGGTCTTTTTTCAGAAGGACATTCAATCTATTCAGGTCAACTCCTTGGAAAAGAGAATGAAAGCAGGAACTTGACTAATGACCTTAAAATGGGGTATCTAAAGATCATGCCATGTAAACCAATTAATTTTATTTTATAACACCCAGTTATATACCGCTGATCTCTCAGAGCAACTCTTGGTGACTTACAATCACCATTAACTAACAATGACAACAACTAATATTAACTGGCTGGCAGCATTCAGAACTTCTTTTGTTCTTCTGGGGCCCTCCTTCATTTGCTCCAGCAATGCCTCCACATCCAGGCAGGTCCAGTGCTGGATCTGTTCACAATGCAGCCAGTCTTCCCACTGGAGTGGTACCCATTTATCTATTTGCAATATTACATGCTTTCAAACTGCTGGGTGGACAAAAGCTGGAGGCAAGTGATGGGAGGTCCTCCCAGCATGCTGTGCTGTGGCTTGAATCTCTGGAGAGTTGGCCATTTCTGGTCAACAACTCCAACATCATTAAAATGATATGCCAACGCTCCTCATATTGTAATGCATAACATTTAGAGGTGCCTCCAATTGCAGGGGCACGGTGGCGCAAGTGGTTAAGAGCTCAGCTTGCCGGCTGGAAGGCCGGCGGCCCGGGATCGCGACCCAGCATTGCCGCGCAGCAGGGTGAGCGCCTGCTGTCCTGTCCCAGCTCCCGCCCACCTAGCGGTTCAAAAGCACGTGAGCACAAGTAGATAGATAGGTACCACCCCTCCCGGCGGGAAGGTAACAGTGTCCATGCGCCTTAAGGTGTCCAGTCATGCCAGCCACATGACCTCAGAGCTGTCCCAGGATGAACACTGGTTCTTCAGCTTGGAAACGGGGATGAGCACCGCACCCTAGAGTCAGTCACAACTGGCAGGGTCTCCTTTACCTTTACTATATAAGAATTAAAAGTATTAGTTGGCCCTAATCCATTAGAAGAATTTCATTTCTCTATCTATTAAAAACTTATCTGTGCACATTACCACTGGAGCAAAAAAATCCCTTCTCTTAACATTAGAACAAAGATCATAAAAATTATTCCAGCTTTTTAGAATTTTAGACTTCTGCATTTCATATTTTGTATCATCATAAAAAAATAAACATACCTTTTTGAGTTAGCTACTTTGCAATGTATACAGATCATTAAACAGAGAGAATGGTGAGTACAATTGTAGAAATATATTATTAACTGAAATATGTCACAACTTTTCATTTTTGTTACTTGCATTTGGAAACAATATCTTATATAGATTATCTACCTTCTTATCAGAAATAAAGTAGCATAATGGGATCCATGAAGTTCTGTAGAACATCAGCTCCCTCTAGAGTACTATATTGCTGCAATTTCAATTCCATCTAATATATCAAGCAATAAAAATATGGCAAAGATTGCCTTAATTTCCAACTTCCAATATGGAATTTTAGTGAGCTGCAGAACTAGCCAATATCTCAATGGAAGCAGCTCATGCTTCTTTTATCATCCTTATCAAAATGTGTAGCTGAACAAGTCACCAAACCATTTTTAAACACAGTAAACTAAACTCTCAAATGCTTCCATTATCAATCTGCTGAAGATGAACACTCACTCCTTTCAAAGTTCACAATTCCACATAGATTGCAAAAGATGATTGTCAATCACTTTAAAACCACCATTTTAAAACCACCAAGTATGAAAACCTTCATCAACTTTAGTATAGGTAAAGTTAGAAATGTTCAAGTCTTGCCTTCAGTAGGTGAAAGGTATGATCAAGGATTGTTAAATCTGTTATGACCCACTTCACAGTCCAATGAACATCTACAACAGAATAAGCATCTTGTTAAAGATACTCAGTTTTCTGATATTACAATAAACTAAATTAACTCAAAATGAGCTAGCTCTTTCATACTGTTCAACCAGGTTGTTGGTAGCAGTATGTAACCAATTAACTAAATCATCAGTTTTCACTTATACAAAGTCAGTGTAAGAAAAACTGTGAAACTGGCATATAGTGCAGTACAATATTTATTTAGCATATACTGCCTTTATTATTTTTATAAACAACTCAAAGTTAAAAAATATATAATACTCTTTCATATGTTCCCCATAACAACAAGTCTGAGAAGTGAGTTGGGCTGAAAGTAAGTGACTGGCCCAAGGGCACTCAGTTGGCTTTCAGTATTTTACTTGTAATAAGGAATTTATTATTACTGAATTTGAGGTGAAGAACCAGGATGATCCTGGTTCTTCCATTGAGATCTCAGTAATATATTAATGTTAATTTTGTAATTCTAAAATATTTTAAATAACAATTATTGAAAACTAAAATAGAATTAGCTCTCTTGCCTGATGTTTTAAGAAAAGAACTAATAACATCTTTGGTACGTGAATGTGTGTGTTATATTTTGTGAATCCATTTTACTTGCACAAAATGCTCTCTTCTATGCAAATCATCGCTTCTTCAGAGTTCAAGATTACTGTATATCTTCATTTTCTAAAGAGCAGATAAGCGATGATTTCTACATATTTTAACATAATACTGTATTGTGTTGTTATTATAAGATGTAGTTCCCAAATAAGAGATTGTTTCTGAAGGGGAAATGCTATGGTGGACTTAGTTCTTACAGAAGATATACTGCAAAATATCCTAATGAATATTACATGCTCACAATAAAAAGACTACTCTGACAAACTAATGGTCAGTAAAATATTTTTCCTTCTTTTAGTAAGTTAGTATAGTATATCACCCTACCTCAACCAATATAATTGTTGGGGAAAGGATAAATAAAGTAAAATTACTATAATTATACTATCTCTGAATATTCTAAATTTAGAGAAGTTATAAACAAGAGAAATGTAATGGTTAACAAAATAACCCCAACAAGAAGAAACTGGAACTGAAATTACCAGCTTTGTAGACCTCCAGAATTGGAATTTGAAGAAATTATGTTAACACATCCTGCAGTTTATCAAGACTGGGAAACAATGAGCTAGAATTAGATTGGGTTCAATTGTTCTAAAATGAAATGGAAGAAATACTGATATCACAGTGAAAGCAGTAATAGAACATATACAGCTGTCTTTAGTTTTCTGTAGTTCTGGGTTTGAAGAGCACTTGAACTGTATGTCTATGTATATTCTATTAATCCAGGTCATAATTTGTTGCAAAACTGCAAAACTTTCTCAAAAAAGGCAAATGGACTTTTATTAGTAGATGTAATCGGAAACATTTTGTCTATCAAGGATACTTTCTCAATCCATGTGGACATGGAAGAGGGGGCAAGAATATACAGTATATGCTCCTCAAAAGGCTGGATAGAGGACGCAAGCCAGAGTGCGTTCTCACAAAACAAGCGAAACAGGGGCACAGTGCTGAGCAAGAAAGATTCAGAGCCCAGTTCTGCCCTTAAGGGTCAGCATCGTAACACATCAGAGGATGCTGAAAGATTTTTGCGCAGGTCAGTTACAGCTACACTGTAAACACTCGAACTGTAATATAGAAGCAACAAACAGTAAAATACAAGTTGAATCATGCAGAACAAAACACAGGTTGAAACATATGGAAAGGTTCGGTTATAGTTAGCAGCCGCCGCCACCCCGAGATTTTCCTGCGAATATATTTGCTTGAAACGAATTTGCCGAGCGGGCAACAATAAATACATTCAGAATGCGGCCGCCGTCTCCAACGGCCGGGCTCCTCGCGACGGCAGGCCCTCATCCACCCACTTCATTACTGGCTGTCGAGCAGCAGCTGCAGGACATGCGGGCCGCCCGAAGTTCCTCTTGAAGGGGCGGCATTCCGCAGGCAGCCCGCCGAGCTGCGGCTCCCCGCAGCACCCGAGGAGCCCGGAGCGCGCCGCCGTCCCCTCAGAGGGAGAACGCGGCCGGTGGCAGACCCGATGCCGACGCTCTTATTTCTTACGTGGCCTTTAAACGAACAAGGCGAGTCCCTGGATCTTCTCTGACACGCAGGATTTTTCTCTTTTTATTGGCACAACCCCCGATTGCCGGAAAACGTCTCCGGGCAGCCTCGCGGGCCGTGAATCCAAATGGCGGCCGAGCGTTCCCCTCTCCGGCTCCCCGCCTCGCTAAGCCCCCTCTCCGAGAGCTCCCTCTCCCCCGTCCGCCTCCTCAGAGTAAACCCGCATCTAACCAGAGAATGCGGCGGATGGGGGGCGCCGGGCCGCCCAACTCGAGTCCTCGGCCGGCGGCGGCTTTCTCCCAGAGGCAACTCCGCGGCGCGTCTCCCG
>JANHZU010004803.1:5903-19052 GCA_032468055.1 Acrochordus granulatus
AAGATCTACAAGACGGTGGTGAGACCAGCAATGCTGTATGGCCTGGAGACAGTGGCCCTGACCAAAAGACAAGAGGCGGAGCTAGAGATGGCAGAGTTGAAGATGCTGCAATTCTCATTGGGTGTGACAAAGTTGGACAAGATTAGAAATGAGTATACTAGAGGGACAGTACAGGTAGGAAGCTCTAGCAATAAAGTGAGAGAAGTGAGACTTAGATGGTTTGGACATGTGTTGCAGAAGGATGAAGAGTATGTTAGGAAGAGATTGTTGAGGATGGAGCTATCAGACAGAAGGAGAAGAGGAAGCCTAGGAGGAGGTGCATGGATGCTGTGAGAGAGGATATGCAGGATGTTAGTGTGACTGAAGAGAGTGCTGAAGACCAAAGAAGGTGGAAACAGAAGATTTGCTGTGGTGACCCGATGGGAGTACTTTTTTCAGTACCACAAATTTTACTTCACTAATTCATATTCTTCATCATGTACTCATCTTGCATATTTATTTGAACCTTCCATATACCATGACCACTGATCTACAATATTCTCCATTCCACATGTAATATTTCTGGATAATAACAAGAAATTAATTCTGGGCACATTTGGGGAATATTTTTGTGCGCATTTTGGCTAGTATGCTACAATGAAAAAGTTCTGTTTTACCCCAGGCATATTCATTCAATGCTATGCAAGCTTAGATCTCTGATCTAAAGAATATCTTGCAAGCCAACATACGGTTGTCAACATCTCATCAACATGGAACTACATGCAGATATCAACAACCTAGTCAATCTCAAATGAATGCAAAGATTCATATCCCAGAAACACATGTAGACATCAAAGAGGTAAGCACTGAGAACGTAAGTTTGTTCTCCTGAGCTTTTGGATCTTGGAATCATCATCAGAGGACAAGAATGTGCAAGTCATGTTATGACCATGAATCATTTATACATCCATCGAACATTAAGGAGAAGGGGAACAAACCCAATGAATGTATAAATGACCCATGGTTGTAACATGGCTCGCACATTATTGTCCTCTGACGATAGATCTAAGCATAGATCCAAAAGCTCAGTGCTTAAATTTTCAGTGCTTGACTCTTTGGCACCTACACTAGGTGTAGAGCTGGAAACTAAGATATTCTTCAGTGGGTCACTGAGCAGCAAGTTCTAAAAGAAGCTGGAATGAGTAGAAATCTTATTTATAATCAACAGGATTTTAGAAGTTTGCATTCAAACATGATATATACAATTGTTATTTGTATTATTTGTTATTTATGCGGATTTTTTTTTATAAAAGTTATACAGTTGTTTGCTTGGATTCAAAGATAAAGCTGTAAATATATGGTTTTCTGTACCATGATTTATTTTTCTGGAGACCTAGATTATAAACGTAATTGAGTTTTAGCATACCTAATTAAATCATATTAGAATTTGTCTGAAATAAAATAAAAGTTATAGTTTTGATGTTTATGTTAGACCAAATATTAGATTGAAAATATTACATTTCAAAATGATTTCTAGTAAATAAATATTAAACTGTTCCAGAGGGAAATTGTTCTGATTTCCGAATCTCATCTTTCCCAAATCTATATATGAACCCATAATTATCTTCAAAACTTGCAGTCTTCCAAAAATTGCATTATATTTCTCTAATACTTTCTTTAAAAAACTACAGAATATACTGAATATGCATTGTAATCAAATTTATGGATAAATTACTGTACAATTTTAAATATTTAACCTGAAATCCCACTAGGTTCAATAAGTTTACTCCCTTTTCCTATTTATTCTATTGAATCCTTAAGCTTTATTTTCCCACTTCATTAGCTACATAAGAAAGTGTGAATATCCTTTTAATGGAGTATTCAGAATATATTTTCACCACAAAAAAGGAGGAGGACTTCAGCTGGCAGGAAAAATACATGACCAAAATAAAAATCTCCTCTAAATACAGAAAAGCAGAACCTCAAAGTTTACACTAAGGTGAAACCAGATAGCAGCTTTCCAGATTCTGGCATGATGCATTGATAATTCTCATTTGGAGCTCCATCAAATCTTAGCAGTGCAAATAGTGTCAGGAAGAGGGTTCCTTTCAAAAAGACTCTCTGTGGCACGTTGATGACATCTGTGTTGGAAATGATGACTTCTCATTACCAGGAAAATGGCTATCCTGCTCATTGTTTCCTGCATATTTGCACATTGGAGCAGATATTACAATCACAGTCTGTTAATTCTTCATATTCTTCCATGTAATTGGGTCCATTTATCAGATTTATATCCTGCATTTTGCATAGATCAATTTACAACTGTGAGGAATGTAAAAACCAAAGAAAGAACACACTACATGTAGAATGATTATCTAGAAAAATCTTATGTAGAAAGTTAAAGGAAACAGAGGTGGCTATGGGGAAAAAGTGATTGTCCTTCATATTAAGACACTTCTATTTTTTGCTTCTCTGTGGTTTTGTTTAAGAACCCTAACTGATCCTATTTCTTCAGGACTTACATGCCAAGACCATGACTTTAACAGATATTGGCAGAATACGACATTGTGAAGTTGTTTGCACTTTCAAGAAGTTCAATCTGGCTAGTCATACTTACAGCCAAGGACCAATGGAGGGAAAAATCCTACTATTGTTTGTTGAACGCTTATTGTTACCTATTGTATTTCAAATTCTTGCAGCTAAAAACAGTTCCGTACATTACTGCTAGATAAAGATTTCATGGTTTCCCAATATTTGGCATTTCAGCAAAACTGAGGAAGCAAGCTTCATGTTTCTTAGGCTTGTCTAATGTTTAGGGAGGGCTATGTTGAATATCAGATATTTGGAATGGAGAAATATTTGCAATGCAGAAATTTTTATATTTCATTGTTAATCTATTTGCCAATGTTAAATTATAAAATAACAGTTTCCTACTTGTTGAAATTGTACTAAAAGGGTAAAAGGGATTGCTACTCAAACAGCCAAATTGTAGACCATGGACATAATGATAATAGGCAGGCTGGGCTGAGAATGACAGAGATTAAGGATAAACTAGAACCTAGGTCTATAACATGAGCTGTTGCACCACGCTGATCTAAGCATACTCTTCATATGTTATTTTTCAGTCAACTGTCCATGGGACTAGGATTAATGGCATACCTGGCCTCAGTCTTATAAATGCATAGAGTCTATTGCTGATACATATAAAATTGAATTTCAAGTGTTAATGAATTTGCAAATAAATCCTCACAACAAGTCATAAATCAAGCTCTTGGTGCTGGGTTGCAAGAAACTGGACAACCATGCAGTGGTAAGAAAGAGATAAGAAATGTTCAGCTCCAGAAGCTAGATAGATTTTTGCAGCCCGATCTGACTATCCTTTGTTGCTGTTTACTCGCTAAGTCTTGTCTGACAATTCGCAATCCCATGGACTATATATAGCACACGAGGCATCCCTTTTCTCCATTGCTCCTGGAGTTTGCTCAAATTCATGTTCATTGCGTCGATGATGCTATCAGATCAGATCATCCTCTGCCATCCCCTCCTCCTTTTGCCTTCAATCTTTCCCAGCATCACAGTCATTTCCAAATGAATCCTGTCTTTGTATTATGTGGCCAAAATATTTGAGTTTCAACTTCAGTATCTGTCCTTCTAATGAAAAATCAGGATTGATTTCCTTTAGGATTGATTGATCTCCTTTGCAATCCAAGGGACTCTCAAGAGTTTTCTCCAGCACCATAGTTCCAAGGCATCAATTCTTCGGCACGCAGATTTCCTTATGATCCAATTCTTATAGCCATACATATTTATGGGGAAACCATAGGTTTTACTATATAGACCTTTGTCAGCAACATGATACCTCTGCTTTTTACTATGCTGTCTAGGTTTGCCATAGCTTTCCTCCCAAGGAGCAAGCATCATTTAATTTCATGGCTGCAGTCACTATCTGCAGTGATCTTGGAGCCCAAGAAAATAAAATCTGTAACTGCTTCCATTTCTTCCCCTTCTGCTTGCCAGGAAGTGATGGGACCAGATGCCATGATCTTAGTATTTTTAATGTAGAGTTTCAAGCCATCTTTTGTACTCTCCTCTTTCACTCTCATTAAGAGTTCACTTCACTTTCTGCCATTAAAGTGGTATCATCTGCATATCTGAACATTGTTGATATTTCTCACGGCAATCTTAATTCCGGCTGGTGATGTAAACATATTAAATGTATGTAAAGTACATACATTTGCGTGATGTACTTTACATATAAGTTAAATAAACAGGGTGACAATATATAGCCTTGCAATACTCCTTTCCCAATTTTGAACCAATTTGTTGTTCCATGTCTGGTTCTGTTGCTTCTTGACTAGCATACAAGTTTCTCAAGAAACAAGTAAAGTGGTGTGGTACTCCTATCTCTTTAAGAATTTGCCACAATTTGTTGTGATCCACACAATCACAAGCTTTAGCATAATAGATGAAGCAGATGTTTTTTCTGGAACTTTCTTGCTTTCTCCATGATGTTGGTGACTGCAATGGCGCGGTGGATTAATGACCCAGTTATGTCGACCAGAAATGGTTGCGGTTCAAGCTGCAACACTGCATGATGGGGTGAGCTCCTGTCACTTGTCTCCAGATCCTGCCCACCAGGGCAGAAGCCAGCCGACAATGACGGGAGCAGTGAGTCAGTGCTGGACATGTGCCTGTCTTGGGGACAGAGCAGGAGCCACGGATGACGCCCTGGATGTGAATATCACCGACCAGCGAGGGGGGTGGAGTTTAGAAATGTATAAATGTCTAATGCTTGTAAGCCACCAAGAGTCATTGGACATTGGTGGCATAGAAACATAAGGATAAATTTTTTAAAAATGTTGGCAATTTGATCTCTGCCTCTTCCAAACCCACCTTGTAATTCTGGTAGATGGTTTAATACTGTTGCAGTCTAGTTAGTAATATTTTGAGAATAATCTTGCTAGCATGTGCAATGAGTGTTATTTTGTACAATAATCAAACATTCTTTGTCATTGTCCTTCTGTGGGATTGGAATGTAAACTGACCTTTTCCAATCCTGTGGCCGCTGTTGAGTTTTCCAAATCTGCTAGCATATTGCCTGGAACACTTTAACTGCATCATCTTTCAGGATTTTAAATAGTTCAGCTGGAATACTATCACCTGTGCTACTTTGTTGTTAGTAATCTCAAGTTAGTAATATTCCCTGAGGGCCACCTGAATTCACACTCCAGGATGTCCAGCTCTAGATCAGGGACCAAACCATTGTGGTTATCAGGGACATTTAGAACTTTCCTGTATAGATATTTTGTGTATTCTTGCCACCTTTACTTAATCTCTTCTGCTTCTGTTAAGTCCCTACCATTTTTGTCCTTTATCATGCCTATCTTTGCACAAAATGTTCTGGGAAAAAATACAATTCTATTGAAGGAAAATTATTAAAACTTACTGTATTGTTAATCTGCTTACCCTGATCCTTTTAGTATTGTATATTTACTTATGTATTCAAGTTGAAACTTTTCATCTCCAAACAATTCTAGGTTCCTAATGATGTTATCAATGAACATACAGATAATAAAACACAAACAGGCTACAAAAAAACAGACAACAGCAAAATAATAATGTCAGCAAATCCAAAACATCTCACCAGCACTAATCTCCAGCAAAGGGTCACCCTAGCCCAAGGCCTGAGAGAAAACCCATGTCTTTACAATTTAAAGCTAGGGATTTGGAACATCATACATCTTGATTCCTTGTTTCGAAGAATCTTAGCTTAGTTTCCTTCCCAGTATATGCTTAAGTGCACACACAGACATATGCTTTATATGAATTGTATCAGCTCCTTAGAATTAAAATGTGTAAGTCATATACATAGTACATACAGCAGTAACCAAAAGATACATACAAATAATCCTTGCTTAACAGCCACTAAGTCAGTTTGAAGTTATAATTCCTTAACAAGGAAATGCAAAACCGGTCCTTGATGTTATGGCTGTTATGGCATCTCCATGGTAATGTGATGAGCCCTTGTTTGAGCCCTTGGCAACTGGTGCAAAATTATCTTGCAGTGTCCCATGATCATATGTGACCTTCACTGCCAATGTATTTTGTGGATGACATTGGGGAATAAGAGATACTGCCGAGGAAACTGTCAAACAAGAGCAGCAGCAGCCCTCAAAAACTTAATGGTCGAGGAAGAAATTTAAGAAGAAACTACCCTAATTGATCAGATGGTTTAAAGTGGTGATGGGAGGTTTGTACCTTCAGATTTGCAAGGTACTTAATGTGTCCTTATAATACAGTAGGTTTAGCTTATCTAATCATCTTTCCTGACTGATTTACCAGAGGCTGACAGCCACCTTCCAACAAAGTCAATAGGTAAGCTGGCAGGACATTGCAAGTTGTGGTAACATGACATTGCATTTAATGACAACAGCTACAACTGACAGATCTGCTATTGTAAATTAGCACGGTTACATGATTTTTTGCCTTACAACCATGGTGCTTAAGTGATGGAGTTGCTGGTCTTAATTGAGAAGTGGAACCTTATAAGACAAGCACCTCACAAGACAAGCAAAAAATTTAATAAAATTTGTTCCGCTAGAGTGGCGACTCACAAGATGAGCAAACTTGCACGTCATCAGTCAGCACACTCTGTATTTCCTGTTCGGGCAGCAACCGCATGAGAGTTCTGCCGATGCTGCCATGTGCAGTTTACTCCATGACTGTCCGTGTGCTGTACTGTGAGATGTTGCTGAGGGAAAAGGGAAATGGCCATGCATCCTCCGAGCCAGCAGAGGCGCCGGACAGCTGCTGAGGCCTAGCAGCAGCCGAGGCCAGAATCTGCCTGGAAGAAGATCCATGAGTGCTGGTTAGTTTGTTCCAGTTCTGCTTTATATCTTGTATTATTGTTACTTGTTTCAGATGCTAGGGACAGTCATTTCTACATCAAATTCTGTTGAAAATGATTTTTTGGTGAATATTTTTGGGGTGTGGAACGGATCGTCGGACTTTCCATTGTTTCCTATAGGAAACCTCGTTTCAATTTAAGAGCATTTCAGACTAAGAACATTCTTCTGGAATGGATTAGTCTTGTCTTGTGAGGTTCAACTGTATCTGTACTATGAACTAAAGTTATGTCTACTTATATATTTATTCTGTAGTCTCTCTTCTAAGTCTCCTCTAATCTTAGCGACCTGCACTTGAAATATGCTTAGAAATGTAGATTAAAAGCAACTATTTCCTAGACCAAATCTCTTTATTATGAATTAAGACCCAATGAGATAAATAAGTAGATACATTGTTGAGTCTACCTAAGTTATAATTTTAATATATTACAAGAATCATCACTGAATTTATTGCACCTCTTATATGTATGTTAGCAGAAACTGGGAAAAAGTAACACACCTAGTAAAATATTTGGATTTAGTAACTCATTAAACCAAGGTTTTAGTGCATTTTAAAATTAAAGACATGTAATAGGACATGCTCAGGAAATTCATCTCTACACAATTTTTATTTTTTTTAAATAAACCAAGAAAAGCACAGCAGAGTGATTTTGGAGAAAATTGGTTTCATAAAAATACAGCTCTTGCATCTAAAAAATATATGAGAGTTTCTTATGTAGAATTGATATGTTCGCTGTGTTTATTTTGTTTCTATTTGATCTGTAGCTAATTACATGCTTTCTGGATCATATTTTATTTTCATTACACTGCCATGGGAAAAATATTTTTAAGCCGACAAGGACATATGTTTTCATAGTAAAATAACATTATTTTATAGAAAATCTCATTTTAAAGATTTGTCTGTGAAGTCTTTCCAGAACACAACTACATTCTAAAAATAATATATGCCCTTTATTTAAGAATATTTCTACACACCTTAGATTTCTAAATTTATTTGGAACTAATCATTTCAAGATTAGAGAGCCCACTTTATCCTTTGGACTGGCTTCTACTTCCAGTAATTTTTAAACACTACAATAGTTTAAATGTAGACATGTAGCACGTGTTTCTTTTTGCACCATCCATTTTCAACCTGGGAATTTGATTGCGCCAACTGAACTTGCAGTCCAATTTATGGGAAAGGTAACAGCAGTTCACGCGCCTTGGCGTCTAGTCATGCCAGCCAAATGACCACAGAAGCGTCTTCAGACATCGCTGGCTCTTCGGCCATGAATCGGATAGGAGCAGCGCCCCCTAGAGTCGGTCACGGCTGGACAGGGGAAACCTTCACCATTTTTTATGAGGGGGCACCAGGTCGGAGCAGCTTGCTTCCCACGCCGCTTTCCTCCACTTGAACTTAAATCATGGCATAAACAAGCCCTGGCAGAATTTTTCTTCTTCGCGGTATTTTTTTTTAAATCTCCAACAGAAAAATTAGAGAACCTTGAGACGTTTCAGTTGTATCGGGTTAAAATATTTTTAATCAATTCCCTCCTCCCTTTAAAAAATACTACTCACGGACAGCGATCCGTGATGGGTTTATAAAATCTGCTCGGCTTTGTCATCCATTATCTCAGAGGGAAGCCAGGTTATCACCACTTCCAGCGGATGTTACTGAGGTCCCAACTGAAGGAGAAGCGGAATTCAGTGGGGACAGCCCGAGCCGTGCCGATAGTGCGCGCTGCCCCTCGTACACAAGACCTCCCCGCCAACCATTTCCGCCCCGTCGGTGTTTCTTGCGCTTCATTTATGAAACGGCGAATTCGCCTTCCGCGGGCCCCCAAGGCGACCCGGAAGCAGGCGGCCCTCGGTGGCACCGGTTCGGGATCCTCCAAAGGGCTCCGCCGCCCGCCTTTGTTTCTCGCCGTCGCTCGGCTGCTTGTTTTCCCATCATGGCGGGCTCCCAGCAACCTTCCCCTGCCCGAGACGCGCCGGAGCCTTCTCGGTTTGTTGTTGACCGAGCCCCGGGGAGAGCCAAGGGCCGCAGCCCAGAAAGAAAGGCCGAGCTCGGCGGTGGGAGGAGAAAGCACAAACGTAAGCAGGCCCTCTGGCTCCTCGAAGGACGCTGCTGCTGACGACAGCAGCGGGGCGAGCTCCGCGAGGGGAAGGGAGGTTTCGCTTCCAGCCCCGGCAGCCGCCTCGGTCGCTTTGCTCCTGCCGGGCACGGGAAGGGAGGGGAGGGGAGGGGAGAGGAGAGGAGAGGAGAGGCGGTCGGCCGGCCGGTCGGTCGGCAGCCGCCTCCGCACCTGTTTCGGAGACCCCGCCCTGCGGCTGCCCAGGGGCACCCGCCCGCTCTGAGGAGGAGGGCGACCGCGGCACAGCGACGGGGAGTGGGCGCTGCCGGCGCCGAGCACCTGGCGCTGCCCCCGCCCGCTCGTCTCTCTCTTTCCTCAGCCGGCCGCCTCTCAGGGAACTCGCGCGACGGGAGGAGCGGGGGACGTCCGCGGCGAAGAAGGAGCCGCGCGCGGGGCCGGGCCAGCGACGGGTGGAGCCGCGGCCGGTCTTGCCGGAAAAGCCCCTTCGAAGCCATCGCTGCTGGCGCGGCGGCCCGGAGCTTTCTTTCTCGCGCTTTCCCGTTTGTGGTGCGGAGCGAAGACTCGAGCTCGTTGGCGGCCCAGAGGAGCCGCGGCTGGGCGGCAGGATGAACCCCAGCGTCACCTACGCCAGCCGCAAGCGGCGGAAGCCCGTTCAGAAGATGTAAGGGGCTGCTTCGCCGGTCGCCGAGGGAGGGCAGCCCCGGGGCGGGGCGCAGCGCCCGCGCTTCTCCTCGGCGCGCCCGGCTCTCGCCCTTCGCCTCGCGGGCGGTCCCCCTCCCCTCCAGCGACCCTTCTGACCCCTTTCGACGCCCGCTGCAACGCGTCGGGCGTTCCCTTATCGCTTGGCCGGTTCTTCCTTTGCTGCGGCTTTGTATCTTTCTTTATTTCCCTTCCAAGCGCTTTGTGTTTTTAAGGGGACTTCGGGGGATTTCAGGGTTGCTGCAGGCCTCGTTCCTCCGTGCGCTCCTACTCGCGTCGTTAAAACCTTCGCGCAAAGGGTTTTCGGTGGCCCGAGTAGTGGGTTTGCGCAATGTCTGTTTTTCTCCTCCTCCCCCGTCGCTTCTAGTAATGCCTGGGATGTTTGTAAATAATTAGAGGCTCTGTTTTCGATCTATGTAAAAAGTTTCTTTTAAGTCATGGAACACTGATTAATATTTTTTAAAGAAAGGAGTGCTGCCGAGCTCGGGTATTGCTGTTTAGATCCATACGTGAAAGGTAGCATTTTAAACACGCACGGAGACTACTTAGAAGTGTATGGACCTACCAGTGATCTGGTATTGGATACAGGTTGCTTGCTTGACTGAATACGTAGGATTCAAGCGCCCTGATTTTGATCAGCACTTGATTCAGTGCCCTGATTTTGTATAGCAGTATTAAAGCTAGGTAGCTGATATAAGTCAGAAGAAGACTGAGTAGTGGGAAAGGATGAAGTATGTCTTTAAATTCATGTGGCTGGGTTTTCTAACCAAGAAATTGAAGTATTGCAAATTTTAAATTGTTACTGAAAGTCTGGGGCTGTAATTGTAGCTTTTTGCTAAAATTGGCTGTGGGCCCTGACTGTTTTTATCAAACAGACTGCAGTAATGCAGAGTGCGCACTTGGGCTACAGTTTAATATACTGTACATGTGCAGAAAGCTGGTTTGTGCAACAGCAGCTATCTCTCTGGTTTAAGGATTAATATAGACTACAAAAGAATATTTGAAGGTTTGTTTTAAGTCTTGATTCTTTTCTATCTACCTTTCAAAGTACTGTAGAACAAAATACAAGTGTACAGGACTTTTTATATTTGCAATGTGCAAGTATTGAAATCAGAATTAAAGATATAATGAAGCATATCTATTCAGATTTTTTGGAAGTTTTAACATCTGCAGTGCTTTTTTTTCTTTCGCGCCCTCAAGTCAGTATCGACTGCTGGCAACTGCCTGGACAAGTCCATACAGTTTTCTTGGCAGTATCTCAGAAATGATTTGCCATTGCCTTTTCTTACCTAGTGTGGAAAATGACTGGTCCAAGGTCAGTCAACTGGCTTTGTGTCTAAGACAGGACTAGAACTCATAGTCTCCTAGTTGCTAACCTAGTATATTAACTACTATAAACTGGCTCTCTCTGCAGGTTTTAAAAGTTATTTGTTTTATGAAATCATAGATGGTCTAGGTATTACATGACATCAAAGCACATTTAAAAATCACTGAAGGCAAAATTAATCATATAGAACAGTGATAATATTGGGAAGTTAAAAATGTTAACAAAAATGTAAATTCTAAAAAGGAACAGACATTTCACTGAAAGTAATTAAATGAACTTCATGGTTTACTTTATTTGGGTTTTAGGTTGAGCGCCAAGTTTATTTTTATTTGGCTTAAAGTAATAGCGCTCGATCTAAAACCCATATCAAGTAACATCAAGTTAATTTTGATAATTTGATAATCTGAACTTTTTTTTCAGTGTGATATTTCATTAGTAAAGCATTTACTATCTAAGTAAGACTGTTGATTAAATATTAATTGAGTAGCAAAAAAACTGCATTCCTTTAGTAATATTTCCCAGAGTGTCAACAAACATAATTGTTAGTCCTTGACTTATGACCATTAATTTAGTAATATTTTGAAGTTACAATGGTGCTGAAAAAAGTAACTTACAACTGGTCCTTGCCTATAGTATCCTTATGGTCACAAGTTCATGATTTGGACACCTGGTCACCGGCATGTATTTATGATGTTTATAACAATGTAATTGTCATCTGAAACCTTCCCAAGCAAAATTAGTGGGGGGAAGCCAGATTCACTTAACAACTGCATAATTCATTTAACAACTGCAGCAAAAAGTCATAAATTAGGTGCAGTCACATGATGACTCACTTAACAACCACATATTAAGCAACTTAGTTCCATACTTTATGACTTAGTTCCAGTTGCAATTGTGATTGTAAGTCAAGGACTATCTGTAAGTGGAATAGTTTGAGGTCCATACTTATTTGCCACGGATAGCACTATATTGTTAAATATACTGTATATTTTATAATACTGTATGTTTTAATTATAACTTTTCCTGTCAGCATTGGCTCCTGTTATAATTGTGCTGATTATGCACTTATGCATTGGAGAGATGCATTGGAATAATTGGCAAAAATGTAATTTTATACTTTCTATAGAATTAGAGTATTGTTTGAGAGTCAGGTTTGGTCTAGTAGTTAGGGGACCAGTCAAGAAAAGGGAAGATCTTGAGTTCTGGTCTTGCAGAAGGCTAATTTTGTGCCAGTTACTCTGTCAGCCCAACTCACCTCAGAAGGTTGTTGTGGCAGTTAGGAGGAAAAGGAGTTTTAAGTATGTTTTCTGCCTTTATTTATAAAAATAATAAAGGTGGGATATATTGTACACTGAGACCAAATGTTAATCATAGTTTAATTTTCTCCCTAATGCAAAAATCCATATGTTATATATAAACAGTTTGATCAGAATACTGCATATCTGACTTGCAGTATGAAAATGTCTATTGTTATTAAGTTGCCTTAGGTGAAGTGTTTTATGTACTAGTTTCTAGGCTTTATATAAAAATAGTACACACCCATAAAATGAAAAACTATGTTCCCAGAGATTACTTTACAGGTTATGTTGGTTATGTAATATTTACAATTAAGTAATATAGCTTGTTCTGTAAAGAATAATGGACTCACTGGTATTCAGCTTCATTATAAGATGTTAATTTGTTTAATTATTTCGTAGTATAACATAATTATCTTAAGATTTACAAAAAAGCTGCCTTTTTTTCTAATTCTTCAGTTTTTTATGTGAATACTGTGAAACTTTGAAAACTTTGAAAACTTCCAAACAGGACATATTTTCAGTTAAGTTTTGAAATGAGTATGCTTGCAGCAAAGCCAAAAGTAGGCATTTAAATAGTGTACAGTAATGATTATGAATAAGAAGGCTATTCCACCAATTTCTCTACACAGAATTAAAATTGACAATGATCTCTTCTTCTGTCTTTATTGTTGCATACAGACCAATTTGATATGCCATTATGCCATTGTTGTTCATTCGCGCAGTCATGTCCGACTTTTCACGATCCCATGGACTGCATTACGCCAGGCCCCCCTGTCTTGCACTGCCTCTGGGGTCTTCCCAAGCCCACACCCATCACACTGACTATGCTATCCATCCATATCATCCTCTGCCATCCCCTTTTCCTC
>JANHZU010004803.1:62625-74559 GCA_032468055.1 Acrochordus granulatus
ACATCTCCATTGAAAATGATTTTTTGGTGAATATTTTGGGGGCGTGGAACAGATTGTCCAATTTTCTATTGTTTTCAGTGGGAAACCTCATTTCGCTTTACGTGCATTTCGCGCTAAGAGCGTTCTTCCAGAATGGATTAGTCTCGTCTTGTGAGGCACCACTGTATTAGAAATAAAGTCAAGATCCAAGTTTTATTTGCTACTGTTTAGATTTGTTATGGGTGGATAGCAGTATAAAACACTATTCCTTGAACGTTTGAATAGTATAAAATACTATTCTTTGAACAATTTTCTAGCATCAAAATGCATCTAGCATCTCTCAAAATGTTTCATAAATTATGTGTATGTGCATAAAAGTATATTTAAAATACTTCTAATCTGCCTTTGGGGGCAATAGCACTGATTCCATTCTAGACTGAAATTTGTTGACAACAATGCTAACTATGAATTTCTGCACTGTAGAATATAAATCTGGCTGATATTGGGTGGAGGCAATTACTCTGTGTGTATGAATCCTTGGCTTGAGACCATAGTATTTGAGTTCTGATGAAATCTTTGAAGTATTATCCTATTACTAAAATTACATTCTGGTGAATATTTAGAATATGTAATATATATGGAATTCCTCTCTCACGGTACTGTCACAATTTTAGTTCCTTAAATTACAGAATGAATAATTGAAATAAATTTTTAGCTAACTTTGCATTAAAAGTAACATCAAAACAAGCAAAAATCCTCAATTCTACATAATTTCCATAAAAAATATATTTTTTGTTGTGTACATTATTCTGAGATTTGCATTTAGAACAAATCTAAAAAAGTTGCAAAATCAGGCAGGTGTTACTTAACTGCTTGATAACAGAAGTTCTGGTCCTAATTATGGTCATAAATCAAGGACTATCTATACAAAGTTATTTATTAGGCCACCATTTCATAGTTAAAAATGGCTGGATTTAGAGTTGTACCACAGTCATAAAAAGCAAGTTTGGAGGAAGAATCAATAGAAGAAAATTGTAGCACCTGGGCAAAAGAGAAAGGAAAAATATGGGGAAGAAAAAATACAGAAAAATAAAAAATGTGGGGGGAAAATGAAGCCATAATCTCTGTTTGAGTCAGAAGATTAATAGAAAATAGTGAAACATCCAACAACTTTTGTCAGGATCTTATGCAGATAGTAGGAAAGGCCATTTATGGGCAGTCGTATGACTAGAAACCTACTCTGTAGACCTTGCAAAAAAGTGAATTCTTTCTTCACTCTTCTGACTTAGAGGACAATAACTTAAAAGAAAACCATTTGGTTTCAAAGGACTTGAGTGAGAAACCATAGACATAAACCATTTATATTCAGTTCTGATTAGTCTCTCTCTTTGTTTAATTATTGTCATTGTAATATCTTCTGTTTGTATTTTCATTTCAAATAAAGTTCTTTTATATTGATTCTCTGAGGCTTTCTCTTGCGCTTCCTAACACTTTTGTTCACTAACATTACTCTTCTGATCTTCCAGAAGAGGCGAAAACAAGGCTTTACCCTCTGATCTGAGATCTGGTAGTGATGGTGTGAAACCTGCAGAATGGTGATACTATTAGTGAGATTGATTTCACTTTTCTCTGGATTATGTTGTTTTAATGATCAACTGTTTTATGATTTTGTTGTGTGTATGTGTGTGTGTTTATAAGCCACCCAGATTCACGTGGATTACTGTTACATAAATAAACAATTTTGCTGTTCAAAGTTGAACAAAATAAAAAATATGACTATAAAAAAGTTTGGCTTTTAAAATTATGATGGGGATAAATATCGGAAAAAGAAAAATGTTTGTGTTTGTTTTGGGTTTATCTTCCATTTTATTTGTGTGTGGTTTTTTCATCAGAAAGGAACTTCAGCTATCTCTATCACAGTCTTTGATCAGCTTTTGTGTAAAAAATAGTTTGACACAACAATTTGTTATTGGGAAAGGGAAAAAAACATTTTTTTATTTTTTTATTGTTTTTAGGACAATAAAAGGACATTGTTCAGGAGGGGATTATATTGAGACTGAATAGGTATTCATAGTGCCCACTGACCTCAGGTCTGCATATAATATTCTTGCTGTTGTGAAGTATGTCACATATGCTTCAACTGGAAAGCACTTCTAAGGAAATCTAAAATAAATCTATTTTAAATCTAAAATAAATCTATTTTAAAATCTAAAATAAATCTTCTTGGCAACCTACCCCAAAAACAGAAGTTTGAAAATGGAAAATGGAGAGGGCCTTTTAAAGATGCAGTATAAAAAAAAATCTGAGGACATCATCCCAATAAAACATTGAGAACTCTCTGGCTCTAACCAATCCTATTCCCACTCACCCACCCAGGAACCAAGAAGGACAGAGATCATGTAAGAGAACACTCTTTTTTATTTTTATTTATTATGGCTGTCCATCCAACAAACTGCAGAGGCTTACAAATCCAATACAGAATTTAAAAATTAAAAACAAGCAGAACAAGACAGCCTGGACTAAAACAGATATTATGAAAGATTACATAGCAGCCCTCCCACAATACATTAACCCCAGGCCTGGAACCAAAGCCAGATTTCACCATTCATATGCCCAGGGCATGCTCTTCAAGAGGCTGGAGGCCAAGCAAACTTATCCCAGCATTCAAGGTACTTAAACAGTACCACCACTTGATTGTCAACCAATGCAATAAGAGGAAAATGCTCAATATGGTATGAACTTGGGTTCATATCAGTGCTTAATCAGGTTAATTTTGATCTTCTCCACCAACACTCCAGGCACTGCTTCTACCACTTTATCTTCAAGAGTTCTTCAAAAGAATATAATTGGGGACCAGTACACAGACTTGTTATTTACTATAGCTGTTTCATGTCAGTCTTGAATAACAAATATTTAAGTTTGCTAAATAATGCCATGAGAAATTTGCCAGGTATGTCAGATAAGATATTAAAATGTGACTGAGGAGTCTCTTAAAAGGAACAGGAAATTGGTTTCTGTGGTTGAGATATCCTGCACAGCAACTCCTTGGTATGATATTACCGTATTTAAAAACTCTGTATTCAGAGTCTGGGGAGCTGGATTTCTAGTATTGTTTTATGTTGTCTCCCTCATGGTTGCTGCTAGCCCTACTTCTTCTGCAATCAACCTCATTTGCCTACACTGACATTCACTTTAATTGGCTATGGCAACTCATGCAGTTTTGCTGATGATGTCATAGATGTTCATGAAAGATTCATCAATCAAATGAAGTATTTAGGGAAATTATGTTAATGATGAGCAGCATTTTCTCTGTGTTCATATTGTATGGACATTCAAATTGGTAGCCATCTTAAAATGAGAGTTTATTTGCAAGGCAAAGTTTTTTAAAAAATAAGCAAGGCAGCATATATTACAATGAACCCCATAATAGACAAAACACTTTTCAAAGGGAACTAATTATAGATAATTAAAGACAGACTTTGGTAAGCCAAAGAAAGTTTTGATATTAAGCTCTCCTGAAAATAGTATTCGGGTTCAGCTGTATTTATTGGTGCATTTATATATAATTGGGAATAGTCAGAGGCATTGTTCAGATTTTTTCATATAGCTATTTTGTAAAACAATATGAGCTTGCAATAGATTTTCTATTGCATAGTATTTGGCCCAGTGGTTAAAATGCAGGGCTTGTTGGCTGGAAGGTCAGCAGCCTGAATTTAAGAACCAGGCTCTGAATAATGGGATGAGGTCCCATTATTTGCCCAATCTCCTGCCAACCTAGCAATTTTAAAGCATGCAAAATGCAAATAGACAAATAGGTACAGCCTAAATTGATGGGAAGATAACAGCATTCCATGCACTCTGGCATATGGTCATGCCAGCCACGTGACCATGGAAGCATCCTCAAAGCTCACTCTTTGGTTAAGAAATGGAGATGAGTACCATCCCCCAGAGTTGGACACAACTGAAAGGGAAAACTTTTACCTTACCTTTATTTGTTAACTGCTATTATCTCATTTATTATATATAATACTAAATACTGGAGTTTGCCAATTAGCTCAGATCCTATATAAATTTTGCTTGATTTATATTTCTGAATTAAATTATCAAGTTAAACTGATTCAGAAAGATATTTCAATTCAGAAAGATTTTTATCCATGTGTTGAAAGAACATTGATATGATTTGACAATTTTGTGAAAATGAACATACTTATTTTGCAAAGTAATTTTGATTTAGAGAATCATTGGATCAAATCTCAGTACTCAACTTTTTCACATTCCTAGTATAGACTACCAAATTCTTCAGCAGCAATGGTAGAATAACCCTACTTTCTTTTTAAAGAATTGTTTTTGATTGTAGGTTCCTCTTTTTGGTTTGCTGACTTTGGGTTCAGCTCCGGGATTGATGCTGAAGGGGAACAGAGCAACACAAAAGAGAAAGATGGATGGTAAGATGCAGCTCATACAGTGTGGCACAGAGGTATATCAGGAACTGCATTACCAACCATGATTCTATCCATTCAACCTAGTCATCTGGAGAAAGTCTGCTGAAAATCACATCACTTTAAGATATTCACTGGATGAGGACAAGATATGAGGATAATATGGAACACTGTGTTTTGATTCTCTGGCATGCAAAAAGGCCTTGATATGATTTTATTCTTGTAGTCTCTTGGCCCATTTTATCATTGTTAGGTAATTCTTGTGTAGTTCATATTCGCTCTTAGGATTTTTTATCTGAGAAAAAAAATTCAAAAAATTGCTCATTCATTCGTTCATTCATTCATATTTATAGATCACCAAATCAAAAGATTAACAATGTCATACAAAGCTAAAACAACATGAAATAAAATATAAAATCATATATACAGCACACTGGGAATAAATATACAAATATCAGCCACCAATTATCTACAAATCACTTCTCACCTGTTCAAAAATCACATTCATAGAGCCTTTCTGAAAGACATCAGGAGTCAAATGAATCCTTGGAGAGAAAGTATTCTAGTTGGCAGGAGGGAAACAGAGAAGGTGTGGCTTGAGGATCCCATAAGATAGCACTGTTCTGTTGGTGGGACTTCTAGTATGCTCCATTTGTCTGATCTTATAGGAATGGCAGTATTCATTGGAAAATGAGCAAATTTTCTGGCAATTTAGAGTTTTATATGTGAAAATATAAAAAATTTATATGTGAAAATGTGAAAAATTTTCCTGGCAATTCAGAGTTTTATATGTGAAAACCAACACCTTCAATTGCACCCAAAAGCCAGGTAACCAGTCTAGCTCATGTAGCAGAGATTTTACATTGGTGTACTATAACTATTTGTGCAGACACATTCTGGATCAGTTGTACATCAGAGTGGTCTTCAACAGTAGACCCATATGAAAAATATCTCAGTAATTCAAACGTGAGGTGACTAAAATACAAGTTGATTTAGTAGGGTTTGTTGATCCTAGAGAGGTACAGTTGGTATACAAGATAGATTTGTGCAAAACATTCCTAGCTATAGCTGTCACTTTCTCTACAGCTGAGAATTATTAATTCCACCTGGAAAATGTATTCCCATTGAGAATTACAAGTGGCAATTCTTCAGTCACAGCTGATCTGCCACCTGGTTATATATTGCTGATTTTCATCATAGTATATTTCCTATGTTAATAATGCTGACACAGCATCTTTTTGTGAGCATCACAATATATGAATACTTCCAAGAAATTGCTCAATGCCATTTAAATGATGTTAGTACCCTCAGGATAACTACTTATGCATTTTGCACAGATATCTACACATTTTGCACAGATGTCTACATCTATACACCATACGTCGTACCAGTCATTTAACTTTTGGAGAGTTACTGTTCTGATGAATAGAGAATCCTGATCTTCTTCATATAATTTCTTTCCAACATGTTGTTGGATTGGAAAGAATAAAGAACAAACACATAAGAACTAATTACATTATCAATGTTATTTTTAAATTGGCTTAAATTATATAAAGCCCCCTTTTAATTCTTCCAAGGTCACTTAAAAATATAATATTCAAAGTTATGAATCATTAGTATACTTAGTAATTTTAGATCTTGAATGTAATTCTCATTCCAATATCCTCATTAAATAAGAGCCAATTGTATTTTTCACTTCCCAATGTTGTAATTCTTTCTTTGCATATTTGATTTCCAATGTCCCCTACAAATTTTCTATCCCAATTTCTACTCTGAAAGCTTCAACTATTCTTAATTAAAACAGATCAAATCGGGAGTCACTACCATCTCAAATACTTTCAAGTATATATACCATTAGGGTCGTATGATTGCTCAATTAATCCACTTTAAGGCAGTGCCTCCTCATGGAAAAAAGAGGCAGTCCACTTTTCAGTCAAAAGCACTGAGGCTGTGCAGCACTTTGTCACTTTGTGCATAGCTACATCAAAGAGCACTTTGTTGAAGAGCCTTAGGCAGTGTTAATCCATTTCTAAAGATCAGTAAGAAATGGAAAGTGTCAGTCATATATAGCAACCCAAAATTTCACAAAATGTGCACTGTGATATCATAGGCCAAACTTCTTCCCATGAGTATTTGTTAGGCATTTACAAAGAAACTAATATTTATGATGCCTAAGAGAATGGTTTGTTAACTCAAAAACTCTCTTTGGCAATCTAATGTAAAATAAACAATATAATATATAAGAAATGCCAAGAATTTGTGCATTATCCTCAACAATATAAGTAGTTTCATATGCAGGTTTATCGTTCAGCTATGAAATTTTCATGCATGAATAAAGTTTTTTTTATGTGTGTATTGTGTGAAAACTTCAATGTTTTTTTTCAATGTCTGCTGTGTAGGGTGAAATATCCTGAGCCATCTGTAGGTGATGTTGTCCCTAAATTCTTTACAGATATATCCTAAGTAACATTATCAAATGAATATTTTGATAATGCAGTTCTCATATGATTTCTCATGCAACTGAATGCTAGCATAAATAGAACACATTTATTTTCAATAAAACTATAAGATGTGTGTATTAATTGAAAATTTTGTTTTAAGGACAGTTATGAAGAATTAGTGGAAACATGGATTAAGTTTTAACACTTTCTGTCCCTTTCTTTCTCTCATCTCCCCATTCGTATTTAGAGAGTGCTGGAGGTTTTAGCTCAAGTTTATAGTTTAGGAAATAGTGCTAGTTTAGGTTATTTATTGCAAAATCTTGAGTAAGGAGGAATGATGTGGTGGAGAAAGAAAATAGTTTGTGGAATAAGAATAGGAGAGTAGAAAAGAAAAGTGAAGATCTGTGAAATGCAAATTTATGAAAGAGACAAGTAGGGAATAGTCCAGGCCAGCAGCCATAAAGTACTTTGTATAGTTCAAGCTGGATTCAAGATAGACAGTCCCAGCCAAATAATAAATTCTCATTAATACTTTTTCTGGTAGGATATAGTTATTTAGGTCCTAGGCTTTGCCCATTCCTGTAAAACTTCTATCACTAATCATTACTCAGATCCATCTCCTATTCTCAGGGATGCTCACATATGAAATACTTAAATCCAACAGGACTATTAGATCTGTGACTGAAGTCAATGTGCAAAAATATTCTCTAAAGGAGAGAAGGGATAAGTATCTGGTTAGAAAAGAAAGCAAAAAACTTCAGAAATGGAGCTTGTCTGCCAAGACACTGAAATGAGCAGAATTCTTTCTGTGGTAATTCAAGATGAAAATGAAGCCACAAAAAAGAAACCTATAGGGTACGGGCAGAAAAAGAAAACAGCCTGAGTGCTACAAATAATAGATTAATTGGGATAATCTTATTGGTAGCAAGTAATCCCATTCTCGCATATTTTGTTGTTGTTGTTCAGTCACTGTTATGCCTGACTCTTTGGGACTGTATGGATCACCAGTCCTCCCTGTCCTCCACTGTCTCCTAGAATCTGCTCAGATTTAGATTCATTGTCTTAATGATGCGATCTAACCAACTAATCCTCTGCTATCTGCTTCTCCTTTTGCCTTCAATCTGTCCCAGTTTCATGGTCTTTTCCAATGAGTCCTCTTTTTGTGGTGAAAGTATTTGAGCTTCAACTTCAATATCTGACCTTCCAATGAACAATCAGAGTTGATTTTACTAGTTTGATCTTCTTGCATATTTAAAGAATTGAAATCAAATTAAGATATTTTAAAAATTCTCAGACTTACATGAGAAAAGATCTAATCTCTAGTGCATCTTTCCAAAAAGAGATTCAACACGTATCAGTGTAGGTTAAGAATCTAAATCCACATATAAATTAAATAAATGTACTACAAATCAGCTTGAGTAGCAAAATGTGTCTATATGCAGGGAGAAATGTTGGTTAATTTCATTTTAAATTCATTATTTAAACAGTTTTTCTCAACCTTATCGTTTTTAACTTATGTGGATTTCAATTCCTAGAATTGTCAAAATTGAGAAATACTGACCTAGATCTTATCCAGCCATGGTCCATACAGCAGGAAAGTAAAACAACAACAACTCTGAAGAACAAGAAATCAATAATGTGCTTGGAAGGTCCTAAGAAAGAAATGCTTCATTCACAGTGTTTCAGAACATTTCTCAAATGCCTAGAAAAATGAATTCAGATAAGTTTGTTAGATAAAAGATAAAGGTTTCCCTAAAACATTTTTTCCCACTCAAGGGGATAATGCTTATCTCTGTTTAGAGTTGAAAAGCCAGTGT
The DNA here is from genome assembly GCA_032468055.1 of Acrochordus granulatus. Classification (NCBI taxonomy): domain Eukaryota; kingdom Metazoa; phylum Chordata; class Lepidosauria; order Squamata; family Acrochordidae; genus Acrochordus; species Acrochordus granulatus. Next base: position 71,302 of record JANHZU010004803.1, read on the forward strand.
TGTCCAAAAACAATTCTATGATCATGTGGCCGGCATGAATGTAGGCCAAGATGCACAGACCCACCAATTTAGGTGGGACCTATTTATCTATTTGCATTTTACATGCTTTCAAACTGCTAGGTTGGCAGAAGCTGGGACAAATAACAGAAGCTGCTCCCTTTTTGCAGTGCCTGGGTCTCAAACTAGGGCTGCAGACCTTCCAGCTGACAAGCCCAGAGTTTTAACTGCTTGGTTGCATCCCAAATGTAAATGAATCATTCTAGCCAGGAATAAGAAAAACTAGAAAGACAAAGCAATGAATGATCAGAATAAATGGGCTATGAGTTGCTATCTATTTTGATTCTTCAGCCACATCTCATTTTATTAAAAAGGAAAATAACTTTATTGAAGTCAATGAAAACAATTATATTATTTACTTGGCAAAAAAGATAGAAGATTATTGAAATTGGAAAAACTCTACAAGTTTCTATTGTACATTAGTCAAAACAGAGATGCTCAGTTTAACCATTAAAAACACTTTATATGTCCTAAATCTGGAGTCAAATTTTCTCTCAGTGAAACATTTCCAAAAGAAAATTATGTCATGTTTAAAGCAATCATGAGTATAATACCAAGTATGAAGAAGTGATTATTAAAGGCACTCTTCAGAAAAATTAATTGTTTGATTTAGTCTACAGGCAATAAAGCAAGAACAGCTAACAAATGCAATCACGACAATTAAATATATTTATGGCACTGGAAAATGTGGCACAGAGATCCAGATGTTGTTTGAAAATTAGAGAATTGGTCCTGTGTAAATTGGTTCAAGTGTGCATACTCTATAAAGACTAAAGACATTAACTCTATATAAGTGACAGTAGAAAATAAGAGACAAAGAAAACATTAGAACTAACACACAATGACATATGTTAATTCCACTACACTAGGTGCATTTCACAGGTAGAAACAAATATATACTAACATTTAGAAATGAACTTGCATTATCCACTGATTTGGTCAGTGAAAAGAGTCTGCCAAAATGTAAACAATATATGGCTTTGGCCAGTAATATATTTGGGAGAAAGCCTCAAATACTTCATATAGAAAATGGAGCTGAATATACAATATGTAAAGGGATGTGAAAGAGCAAGCAATTATCACTGTTTATGAAATTATAGTAATCTGTACTCTAGAACAGAATGGTGTAACAGAAGGGAAAAATTCATGCTCAGAATGTGATGACAAATCCCATGCTCGAAGATGAAGTACAGATAAATCCTAAGGAGACATTGCACAGCCAGCAACTATACTTACAGAACAGGCTCCAGATTAAAGTCATAGATGCAACATTGTATGACCTAAGAAGAATATCAATTTTGGCTACGTAAGGGGTGTTTTCAGTGGAGACAACAACTCATGTGAGGGGATATTTCCCAAATGGAGTTGCATAGAATTAAATGTTCTGTTTTTAAAAAAACAGTTTAATTACCTAAGAGAATCAATATGCCATTAGTTTTAATTATCAACAAGGGAGTTTTTATTTCCTTTTTAATTAGTTTCAAAACGAATGATAGGACATTAAAAGTACATTTATTAAATAAATGGAAACCATGAATAGAATAAATGAAAAAGTATTCAAAAAAGATCTAAAGCTATCTGTGAGCTCAGTTTGGAAATCAAGCCATTTTGTTTCCTTCTCAAGGGCATTAGTTTTTCAATAACAATATGTTCAAGGACATATACTGTTAATTAAAGTGTAGAATTAGAACCATGATGTATTGATAAGATACACCTTAGACAGAACTTCTGAGTTAATTTAGAATTCTTTGCACTTCATGTCCTGTCATACAGTATGAGTCAAGTATTCAGCTGAACGACAGCATGGGAAAAACTGTGCCTGTTTGTCTTGGTATGCAAACCTATGGTGCCTTCCAGAAGGAAGAGTTCAAATGAATTATGTCCAGGATAGAGAAGTCTGCAGTCATCTTCTCTGCCCTTCTCTTGACCCTCTCAATATACAGGTCGTCCATGCAGGGCAATTATTTTTTCTGCAGTCCTGTTCGGTGGAGTCTCTACCTACCCTGCATGGTTGCTGCACTGAACCAGACAGTTATAGATGTACATTACAAAGAACAGGCATGATAATTCCTCTGTAGAACTGTATCAGCATCTCTTGAGGAAGGTTGAACTTCTTGAGTTGACTAGGAAGTACATCATCTGTTAATAATGATGAAAATGTTTGCCATCCATTTCAAGTCTTTTAAGCCCAGAAACTTAAAGGACTGTACTGTTGATATCATGTTGCTGAATATGGTAAAGGTAAAGGAGACAAGGTGGGCTAAAATAGAGGACTCTTCTTAAAATCCACTGTCATTCAATAGTTTTGACAGCTCTAAGTTGTTTCAACTGGACTACAAGGCCATCTGTTCAACCTCCCATCCCTACACAGACTCATCACCATCTTTAATGAGTCCAATGACTGTTGTGTCATAAGCAAACTTCAGAATTTTGACAGACAAGTCCCCAGAGGTGCAGTCATTGGTGCAGAGGGAAAAGAGTAGCAGAGGGAGCACACACCCCTGAAGAATGCCAGTACTGATTGACTGAATACTGTATGTAATTTTCCCTAGACTCACCTGTTGCTTCCTGTCTGTCAGGAAGCTGGCTATCCACTTACAAGTATGAGCAGGCACAGTGAGCTGGGTCAGTTTGTAGTGAAGAATAGCTGGGATGACCACTTGGAGCAGAAACTTAAATTACTCCAAGGACTGCAGTTGCCATATCTTGATCTTCAATATGATATTTGAATACTAAATTTGTTTGACTTGTTCCAAAAATTCTTTTTGGACACACAGTGCTAAGTAATAATGGAATTTGACTACTATTGCTCAGCATGATAAGTTTATTTATTATGGTTTATAAATCATAATTCATTTACAAAGTATGGCTTTGCATAATGTGTGAACACTCCAACATTACTTATATCAACAGTTGAACTAAACCATAGCTAAGCATGATATTGGAAATCCAACTAGTAATTAGGAAAAGCAAGTGAGTGAGGTGGTTGCATGGTTTTTAATATCCCTTTGTCTATTTTTCTTTCAGTTTTTATATTTTTAATATATTTATTAACTGTTGTCAACTCTGTTGTATGCTGCCCAGAGTTGCTGTTTGTGAGATGAATGGCTTTTTGCCTGCAGGCAAGAACTGGTCTGACCACAAAATAGAAAAAATAATAGAAAATGGAGAAACTAAAGTGCTCTGGGATTTTAGAATTCA